>JAUESO010000448.1:0-42126 GCA_030914385.1 Drosophila antonietae
AATTGAATTTTCTGATAATAAAAAAATGAATTTTCCAACCTAAAGTACGAAAGAGAAAAGTCGGAAAAGAAAATTAACAATACTTTCAAATATTAAATTCTCTAAAAATAATTTGATGAATTTATAATATACTATTCTTTCTATTTGATATAATATATTTGAAGTAATTAATAAACTACCCTCGCTTGTTTCATGGCGAGTATCTCTACATTCTACACTTTTTCAACAAACTGGCTCACACAGATTGTCTTATGCAAATGTCTGTAGAATGGGCGGCTGGGTGGCAATGAGATGCGGTTGAAGGCGACATCAATCAGTTTGGGCTTGAACCACTTAAATGGGCATTTCACATAAATGTCAGCACTAAATTGCCACTCACACACATACACACGCAGATGCTCCCACACACACACGCACATACACACACAGACTTCATTTAACTGCTTGGCTAATTTATGTCTGGTCCTGGCACGTGGCAAGCTGCAAAGCCACAGTAAAAGGGGCAAGCTGAAAGAGGCTAGAATAACTGGCAAACTGTCAGCTAATGCAATTATTATGGCAGCTTAAGCCAGCAATGTTAGCCAACAGCACCCACGCCCAACTTCGGTTTGTTCTAAGACTTTTGGCATTTAATGCATCTCAGTTTGGTTTTGATAGAGGAAAAACATTGCAAATTAAAACAAAATATGTAAAAAACAATGCTGAGAGCTGAGCTGATATTTTCAGAAAATAAATAGAACAGCAGTTGCAACAACAAAATACGAAATTCTGTTCAAAATGAATGCATTTGCATCGAAGCTTTGCAAAGAATTCGCTTCTTGCGTTACCATAGGGAAGAGTAAGGACGAGCATATAAACATATAAGGGATATAGCTGTTCCACATACAAGCTAATGTTTTTTGTAAGAGTTTATACAGAGTTACATACAAAATTAATTGAATGATACTAAAATGTTGTAGTCTATTTGTCAATAAGTCGTTCTAACTAGAATCGTTTACAAGTGATCGAAAGAGTTATTGTAAATATGTATTTATAGGGTATTTTCGGCACATACTCTGCTCTGAGTGTGTCTCGTTCCCTTTCGCTCTGATTGCACTCTCGAGAAAATCAAATTAAATGAAAGCTGTCAGCTTGACAAACAAAATCAACTTTTGGCTTCAAATCAATAAACCTACATAAATCCTCAACAGCTCTCAAAAACTGAAAGACCAAGTTCGCAGCATTCGCTACGTTGCGTATACGCAACATCGTCTTGTGTAAGCCGTATGTGTGTAAGCTTTGCAAGTTGATTTTTGGAGCATGAAATCGAGATACTCTCAACTGTCGAGCAACAATTGCTTTTGATAGCAACAAGGTTGTTTGCTATCGTTTTTTATACCCTGAGCCCATTGAAAATGATATAATGGTTTTGTTAAAAGTATGTAACAGGCAGAAGGAATCGTGGCAGACCCCATAAAGTATATATATTCTTGATCAGGGTGACGAGAAAAGTTGATGATGTCCGTCTGTCCGTCCGTCCGTCCGTCCGTCCGTCCGTCCGTATGTATGAACGCGTCGATTTCCGAAGATACAAAAGCTAGAGAGTTCATTCTTTTTGTGTTGGGTCCGTATATTGCACGCGCAGTAAGAGTTTGTTTCAGAAATTCGATAACTTGTATATTTGCAAAGTTATCGATAAACGAATTTATCGGGAACCAGTTATAAAATTCTAGCTAATTCATCTTTAGAGTTGGAGTCTCCAAGTCTTCTGCATATACATATATAGATACTAATTTATTACAATTTCGGTTTTTGTCCGATTTTGGATCCCCACTTCGCCCCACCACACCCAAATGAGAAAAAAATGCTTTTCAAATACTAGAGACATGCAGTTTAGTATAGCATATAGGTATGAATATCATAATCATAATCTGAAGATATCAATACGATTGTCCATCTAGAAACAGAGTTATTAATCATCAAAGTTTTCTCATCAAAACCCATGCGACGTAGCAGCAAAGCAACGAGACAGCAAGACGCTTGCAATGCTTACACACATGCATACACACATACATGCCTACAAGCGTAGATCAGCGTGTGTGTGTGTTCATGTTTTGCATGTACAGTTTCTTATGCGTGCAGAAACGAATCGAATAATTCTTGGATGATGATTCGTTCGAAGAAGGGCTCAGGGGATTTCGTAGTCGAGCAGTCTCGACTACAGCTTTCTTACTTGTTGTTCAATAAATTATTTGAGGCACTCAAACATTTGAAACAGTTCAAACGAAAACAAGTAAGAAGGCTCTATTCGAGACGGCTCGACTACGAGTTACCCTGAACCCTGCAAAAAAAGTGATACTCTTCTTCTTTACGCACGTATGAGCGCGCGCTCTGCTAACCGCGAAGTTGCTGCCGTGGCTTGGGGTGGGTTGGGCTGAACTTTGGACGCTTATATCTCCATTACTAGATGCACGATCTTCATGAAACTTTCGGAATATATTCAGAGCATCCAATGTATCTATTTGCCAAATTGCACGTCTCTAGTATTTGGCATCCAAAATCTGAAAATTACCTAATCTGCGTATCCATAATATCTATCTAAATATACAAATTTTAAGTCTATACCAAAACCGGTGTAGAAGTTATACCCAAAAAAACCTAAAAAATGTAATCGAATTTTTATCGATAATTTGGAAATGGGATGAGTTATCGAAAAAAAAAACAACTCGTACTGCATAACTAACAAACGAGTATTCATGTGAAATTTCAGCTCTCTAGCTGTTATAGTTTCTGCGAAGTCTCCTTCTGCCTGTTATATTCATTTTCACAAAACCATTATACCCAGAATTTAAATTTTCAATGGGTTCAGGGTATAAATAATGAAGCAACCGCATTTTCTTTGTCTTTATGTTATTTACAGTAGCAAATACTTAAGCCGCACAATCAGAAGTAAACACTGATAAATACAGCGCGCAGTACGCGGCGTATGCATAATTTGTCGCCAAAGGAGCATCTGCCTAATTGCTTGGAAAATGTGGGTCTGTGTGTATGTGTATGTATATATACATATATATCATGCGTAGAGAGGTCTTAGCTTGCCTTGCCATAATGCGAATTCAAAAGTTCATTTTCGCACGGGGAACCGGCCAAAGTATTAATTGAGTTGCAGCACTTCAGTGCGAAAATGTTTTATGAAAAACTTGAAAGGCGGACGGGAGCACGGTGTTCAATTTGTACGTGGCTGGCAGTACAATTCGCCAAAGTTTTACACGGGGTCCTTTGTGCGACGTCCTTGCAGGTGGTTGAAGGCCAGTCGCCCTGCTCCAGCTATTTATGTGATTGACTTGGCCTTTAAGCGCTTAATTTTTAAGAACTCGCATATGTCACACGTCTCACCTCTGACCTCTCCCAGGTCTTCTCCATTCTCATACCAATGCCCAGTTAGAGTTCGTGCTCGGCGTGGGCCTTCACACAGCTGTCGGAGCTTCTTGTTGTTGATGTACTTGTGGGGGTGTGTCTAAAACCTAAATATTATGGACGCCTCATTGATTTTAGCCTTATGTTAGACAGGTGTTTCAGAAAGATTTATATACACAAAATTATTTAAAAATTAGAATTCTGCGATTAGAATGTAAATTTGTACGTACTTGGACTGAAAAGAGACTGAATATACCTATACGAAATACGTCTTATATATCTTTGTTTAATAAAATATAGTGGATTCCCGATAATTCTTGATTTTACGAATTGTCCAAACTTTCACTTTGATCAACAGAATTCTTTTTCTTGTGAAGAATTGATATGATTGTTGATGATTTTTTAAATTATTTTGCCAACTCAATTGATTTTGTTCCATTATCAAGCACTGAAGCTATACTTTGTTTTTCCGCAATTGATAATGGTTATACTTACGTTTACATTGACATTATTACATTATTATTCCCATTCTTATTATAATTTAACAAGTGTGGAACCCGTACTTATGCATGTAGTACCTTAACAACAAGTATTCATTAAAATAGTTTAACTAACATCAAATTTCATTTAATACTACGAATTGAAGGAGGTTTCAGAAGACAATTATTCAAAAATTTATTTATTCGTAAATTAGTAAATTCCTATATTTGTATAGGTATGTGTGCCTAAGAGCGCAAACTAATCGGGTTCAGAGACAATCTAGACAATATAGAGTACTCTTATCTGTTTTGATAATATTTATGTTGATAAGAAACTTCATGGGAATGGGAAAAATTTAATTACTTGAAGTTAAGAGCAGTTGATAACAATCTATTCTGATTGCTCATTTGAAATATTAATAGAGCTATTCACAGATAAAAATAAAAAGAGAAAGTATGTTCTTATAATTTTAGCCCAATTTTACTCCATTTTATTTTTCGTGTGATTCACAAAACCAAATTGCCATGAATTTCCATTTACAACAGGTTCAGGTTATAATAAAGTAAAACTGTCGATTTTTATCGATATAGATGGGATTTACAGTATTATATTAAATAATTTATTTATCTTACGATAGATTTTTTTTATATAATGACTCACAGTATTGAAGAGGTAACTCACCTAAAATGGCTAAGTAAATATATATGTATATACATTATATCTTTGGACTCGAATTATGAAAATGAATTTCAACTTGTAGCCAATTTGTAATACATTGAACCCAAACTGAGAAATCAGAGAAAATTTTTTCGATTAATTGTATAAGTAGGTAGAAGGCGTGGCAGATACAGATGTATATTCTTGATCAGGGTGACAAACTGAGTTGATTTAGCCCTGCCGATATGTGTGAGCCCATCGATCTCAGAAGCTCGAAGAGCTACAGCCATAATGGTTTTTTTTTTTTTTTTTTTTTTTTTTTTTTTTTTTTTTTTTTTTTGTTAGGTTGTGTATTGCACTCGCAGTACGAATTTTAATTTTAACTATTCCCGTTATCGATTATAACTTTTATGGAGAAGCAGTTCAAAAATGATATCTCATTCATCTTTAGAGCTAGAGTCTCCAAGTCTTTTGCATATATATTGCTACTCGTATAATACAATTTGAATTTTTGTCAGATTTTTCGACGGGCTCAGGGGATCTAGTGTTCGAGCAGTCTCGACTAGAGCTTTCTTACTTGTTTATTGTTTAGACTCGTTGTCATATATCGTAGTTATGGGTATTGATAATAGAAAGTCTCCAGACTGATAAAGCGACAACTGATATAGAAATGATCAGAAAAATTTTGGTTGCTTAGTCATAGTTGAGGCGTCGTCTTTAATGGTCGCGTCGAAGCGCGGAATAAATGTTTGTGCCAATCGGTGAATGAGTGTCTCTGAGTGTGCGAGTGTGTGGAATGTGCAGAATATGATCGGCTATCGATATCTTATCATAATTTGTGCGGTCGCCTGCACAAATGCTCAGATCATACCGCTATCAAACTACTGCCGTCATGTCCACACTTGGTGTACATGCGAGCCGCAGGCAAATCTCGTTCGTATCTACTGCCGGGACGAGTACGCCATGATCTTGCAGATCACAGACACCGGCTATAATATAGCTATGAGCTATTATGCCAGTGGGGATATACACTGGCTACCTCGCCTGAATATCAGCCAAGTGGCACAGTTTGAGTTCGACGCCTATAATTATTGGTCGGAGACATTCTTCGAGGAGCTCTTGAATACTTTGGACGTGAAGCAAGTGTTGAGCATTCAATTTCACGATCGAAGCATCCAAGCAGACGTCCAATTGAACCCCGATGAAGATGCCTACGAATTCGATATGAACACGGAACAGACAGCGGGCCAAAACGTAAGCACGTGGCTGTTTAGTGAGGTGCCCATGCTGGAGTATTTCAAGTACGAGAGTCGTCAGCATGTGCTAAGTGAATCCATATTCCATGCCTTCCACAATCTGACCACACTGGAGCTGCGTCTCTCTGTGCATCATCTGCCGTCGCGTCTGTTCTCCAGCATTGCGCACAGCCTGCATACCCTCTCCATATCAAATCCCTACAGGTTGGTTCTTCAGCCAGGCCTGCTGCAGGAGCTCCAACAGCTGCGTAACTTGACTTTGCAACTTGCCCGCTCGCCAGATAATTGGTCCAAGCAGCGATTGTTGCCCTTGTTCATCTCCATGCCGCAGCTGGAGGAGTTGCACCTGTCGCGTGCCACCAGCTATGTGAATGCCACCATGCTCCGCGGCAGCTACAACCTTCGTCTAATTGGCATCAACAAAAATCAGGATCTAACCGAGGTGCCCAGCGAACTCTTTCGATCAAGGCAATCTGACCCAACTCGATTTATCCCGCAATGGATTGGTCAAACTGCCATTGGATCTTTTTAACGGACTGGCCAAGCTGCAGCTCTTGGATTTGTCAAACAATAGGCTGGCAAACTTATCAAGGTGGGTGCCAATCACGCAGGACCTCAACTAAATCAAATAACTATTGAATATCTGAGTACCTACCATATCTTACTTCAAACTCCTCGAAGACAGTTATTGGCATTAACTCCGACCCTTGCTTAGGAATAATATACTTCCAGTCGATCGGAAAACTATTATAATTAAAAAGACTGGAATTATTTATTAACAATTTTATCTTCGTATTTGCAATCGCCCCATCAATGAATAAAGTATAATACATTTTTTTAATAGGGATAAAATAATTTATAAATTCCATACCATAAATAATATTTTTGAAGGAATTTTACGCACATAAACCTAGCTCATTGGCTTTCGAAATTATTTAAGACATATGTATGTATTGTATATTGTATATTTAAGTAGAACCATTTTTCAATTAAAGCTTTCATACTTAATAGGGTAGTGCAGAATATTTATATGTATATGTCAGGCATCAACTAATATTCGTCTGGCCGGCAGATATTATTACTTCGTTAATTGCGTATGGCCAATAATCTTGAGCGCACCGTTCACTTTCACTCTCTAAACATTAATGCCTTCAGCATCAATACCACATCGCTCACACACATTATATTGTAATAGGATATACAGCGATCTCTTTCTCTCTCAGTGACTCATGATTGCATGCACAACAATTATCTCCTGTGTAACTCTTTCCTCAAACGTCCTTTAAACCTTATTTGGTCACGTACGCCACTTAGAACCTTTCGCAACATTTCTGCATATTTGCATCGAACTACGCTGAGCATCTGGCGAATAACGGAGCAAAGCACATTCACCAATTGTCAAACTTTTTCTCTCTGTCGTTTACTAATTACGCCTCGACATATATATAAATATAACCCTGGGCAATCGCATAACTAATTAATTATTTTAGAAATTATATTATAATATAAAGTTGTTTATATAATTATAAACAAAACGTGCTCTTTATATTATCAAATTGTAATTTTAGCCATTTATCTTTATACTATTTAGCTTTATACTAATAATTGTAAGAACAATCACTTTTTCCTTTAATATTTTACCCAATTGCAGTTGATTACTTAGTAGTTACATAAAAATTATGTTGTATTTAATTAAAGTAGTGAAAACAAGTAAAACATCGCTGTCGGTTACTGCAGACTGCATAATACTCATTGATAATACTCATTCATAATACTCATTCACAATACCCATTCATAATATTCATTCATAATCCTCTTCAAAATACTCATATACAATACTCATTCATAATACTCATTCATAATACTTATTCATAATACTAATTCATGATACTCATTCATAATACTCATTCATAATACTCATTCATAATACTCATTCATAATACTCATTCATTATACTCATTCATAATACTCATTCATAATACTACATAATATACAGTTGAAGATATTTTGAAAAGAAGTCCGCAAGTGCAAATTGCCAGATAATGATTTTTTATTTTTCTCACTCTCAAGTCAAACAGATATTACATTAGAAAGTCGAAAACCTATTCAATAAATTCTAAGATTGTAACTATGAAATTGTAGAATTTACAGTCTATGTCACTTGATATGCTACGCTAAAAGACAATCCGAATTGTCAAATCTTTTTTGGTACTCTCTAAAATTTTAGAAAAAGGAGATTTTTCCGATTTTCCATTGCGGATAAATATGTATATATATTCCGCATGTCAAGTCTTGCGCATAAACTGCTTCTAATATAATATAACCTGTACGAAATACATAATATTTAACTCAGACTGGGAGTATATTCAGAATTTCAAGTCATTGGAACTTTAAGTGCTATTTCTAATATAAAAGGATGATACTTATACACTACTTTCAAAATATAAAAGCAGATTTAGTCTTCATGAATGAGTGGCATTATTTTAGGATTTGTGTATTGTAAATATTGTGGAAACTTTTAGTATTTAGGAGTTACTTGAGTAATCCAATAGTAATCTGCAAATTACTCAATTCAAGTATAAATATTTATAAGATGTAGATTCCTAACCTGACTAACTCCAATTGTTCCACAGTGAGTTATTCACATCCCTGACAGCGCTCTCCACACTGATGCTCAATAAGAACCCGCTGACCTCTCTGGATCCGACAACGTTCGGGAATGTGCGCAGTCTCCATCTGGTCGACATGCGAGGCACTCAGTTCTATGGAGTCAAATTGTGGATGCCCTTCGAGGCGCTGGTGTGCACCAACGACGACGTCTGCCAGTACAAGTCGGCAGACTGGAAATGCGATCCGCAATGCATTTGCTGGGTGCAGCGGCACACGCTGCAGCTCGTTGTGGACTGCCGTGGAGCGGAGCTAAAGGCGTTGCCAGTGCTGCCCCAAACAACGCTGGTTCGGACAACACTCAAATTGAGAAACAACAGCATCAGCCAGCTGCCAGATGCCACGGGCATTGTGGGCTACGCGAACGTAACCAAACTGAGCCTGGCTGACAACCAACTGAGCAGCCTGAATGCAGGGCAGCAGCTGCCGAATAACTTGAGTATGTTGGATGTGCGTGGTAATCGGATTACTGTCTTTGATCAGGACTTCATCAATTATATGACCAATCGTACCATGAATCTGGCCCTGGGGGGCAATCCGCTGAGCTGCGACTGCTCTGCCCTACCGCTGCTCGGGTTTGTTCGTGCACAGCCCCAACGTGTCCAGGACATAGGTGATATCTATTGCAGCGACTGGCCGGATAGGCCGTTCCAGCAATTGGATGTCGACGAGCTGTGTCCCTCATACATCCTGCTGGTTGGCTGCATCTTGGGCGGCCTGGTCATCGTCGTCTGTTTGTGGAGCGTGGTATATCTCATCTATCAGCAGGAGCTCAAGATATGGCTCTACAATCACAACTTATGCCTGTGGTTTGTGTCCGAGGAGGAGCTGGACAAAGACAAGACCTACGATGCCTTTATCTCCTATTCGCACAAGGACGAGCAACTGATTGGTGAGTTGCTGCCCAAGCTGGAGACCGGCCTGCACGCCTTTCGCGTCTGCCTCCATGGCAGGGATTGGTTGGTCGGCGACTGCATTCCCGAGCAGATCGTGCGCACAGTCAACGACTCGAAGCGCGTGATTATTGTGCTCTCGCAGCATTTTATTAACTCGGTGTGGGCGCGCATGGAGTTCCGCATTGCCTACCAGGCGACGCTGCAGGACAAGCGCAAGCGCATTATCATTATCCTGTACAAGGAACTTGAACACTTCGAAGGCATTGACAGCGAGCTGCGCGCCTATCTCAAGCTCAACACTTATCTCAAATGGGGCGATCCACTCTTTTGGAGCAAACTGCTCTATGCCATGCCCCACAATCGGCGCGTGCTCAAGGGGCAGAAGAAGCATGCGGGTCCGCTCATCTGATATTCTGTCAACATATACATATGTATTAGGCTATGGCTATCATTAAGCTTTAATTATATTTCAACTTAGTGCAGGGTCACACCCTTCTAAAAGCTATCTAATAATACTCGTTTAAATACATGAACAGCAAAGCTAATTAATTAATATGTTATTCGTGTACCAAGGAATTTGCATTATCTCTTCGAGATTGCGTCGAAGCGATTTGAAATCGTATTTCGAGACAGATAATTTTTTATTTAATAATTAATTAAGTACTTGATTAAATATGTATTAATTATGGCATAAGAACTTCTATTATCTACAATTTTGACATATTATGGAAAGTATTTGTATTAAATAATCAACGGCATGAAAGCCAATTGAAATCGTGCTCTTCTCTTGCCCACACACATATTACATGAATACATATATTATTCCATTAAAATGCATGTTATTGTTCGTGACTCAAAAGAGAATTAATTAAATTCCGGCCCATAAATTCAGTGTCACATATTTCATATTTAATTTTGAAAGCTGACAGCCAGCCCGCTAGCTAGAGAATTGGCTGACACGCAACACATTTTTCAAATTTATTGCAGAAATTTATATTGTTATTATTTCTGCAGCTCATCTTAATCTGGAAAGGGTCAGCTCTAAAGTGGCATCATAATTGTTGAACTGCTGGATAAATAGAAGAGATTAGATAATCAAGAAAAAAAGTATTTCTACTTTTCTAATTTTATATCTTTTACTTCCTAGGGTATTATTTTTACTCTTGTGTCGACTTCCCTAATGTGAAATTGAAACTGTTCTACTGGGGCATTTACTGAGAAAGGGAAACTTACAATAAATATTATTATTACCCGAATCATTAGCATTTAGACAGACCATCAATAGAATTGTTATACTGGCACAAGCGTAAAAACCTATTATTATCTTGTTTATATATTATTACAATTCGATTCTGTTATATTGCCTAAACTGTTATACATAAATATATAGTTATACTGTTATACATAAATATATATATAGGCGAAATCAACAGCTAGTAATATTGTCATCGAACTAAGCGGCCTTCCGTTCAATAAAGTAGTATAAATATTTATTCAAAGACGGGCCTAGCTCCCAACGCCTAAAGCCTCTAATTATCCACTTCAGTAGGTGTGTTTGTCCTTCAAAGAGAGAACGGGGAATTAAGAGGGATAGAGAGAGGATACCATACCCAAGCCCAAGGCAAATGGCAGCCAATTCTCAACCAGTAAGTGAATATATAGAACAAAGCACGATGGTAAAAATATAAAAAAAAAATAAAAGAAAAGAAAACCATTTGACCAAGTTTCGCTGTCAGCCCTTTTGGCCACAAGTGCTTGGCCTTTTGGGCAGCAGCGCGACAAGCCAAGTGTTTATATGTGTGTGTCTTAAGTAGGTCTTGAAGATTCATAGTAGACGCTTAAAAGTGTCGTAAGGCAAGTGAAATGCAAATGGGGCGTACACAATGTCTCAAGTTAATTTTTAATATCCGAATAAAAGTTTCATGTAATGTGATAATTAAATTTTATATGAAGTAAATAATACCTGCTAGACCAATGTGAATACTACATATTAAATTTGTTAACAGATGAGTATTTTCTATTATCCTCATTTCGCACACCCTTTCCCAATTATCGCTATAAGAAACAAGTAAGAAAGCTGTAGTCGAGACTGCTCGACTACGAAATCCCCTGAGCCCTTCTTCGAACGAATAATATTCCAAGAATTATTCGATTCGTTTCTGCACGCCTAAGAAACTATACATGCAAAAACACGAGCACACACACGCTTGTAAGCATGTATGTATGTGTGTGAGCAATGCAGGCGGCTTGCTGCTCGCTGCCTTTGCTGCTATATATATATTCTAAACCAAACTGCATGTCTCTAGTATTTGAAATGCATTTGTTTACACATTTGGGGGTGGTGGGGCGAGCTGGGGACCGGAATCCAAAATCTGACAAAAACCGAAATTTTATTAAATTAGTATCTATATACATATGTGCTGAAGACTCTAGCTCTAAAGATGAATTAGCTAGAATTTTATAACTGGTTCCCGATAAATTCATTTATCGATAACTTTGCAAATATACTAGTTATCGAATTTCTGAAACAAACTCTTACTGCGCGTGCAATATACGAACATAACACAAAAAGAATGAACTCTCTAGCTTTTGTATCTTCGGAAAGCGACGCGTTCAAGCATACGGACAGACAGACAGACGGACAGACGGACAGACGGACATGGCTATATCAACTTATATATACTTTATGGGGTCTGCCACGCCTCCTTCTGCCTGTTACATACTTTTAACAAAACCATTATACCCTGATTTCCCATTTTCAATGGACTCAGGGTATAAAAACCAAATGCGATTTATTTTACATTAACATTTTCCATGAAGCTCAGCGGGTTAGTTGTCACTAATGGAAATTGATTGCTGGACTCACACTTCGCACATGTCTCGCGCAATCAATTCAGCTCATTTTTCATTCTATATACAGAATCCCAATGCCTTTCGAGTTATCACAAACATCTATTTGCAGCTACTCTCCATTTGTCATAACTCTCGAAAACTCTACAATATTGGAAGTGGGGATGGCTCACTAGCAGATGCCTCGAACTTTTTTCCAGTTCATTATTCTGTTTGTTTAAAAACTATTCGGTCTCAATGCCTAATGCTGTGTCTACCCAGTTCCAAGACATATGTATGTATGTATCCCGAACTTCCATTTCTTCAACACATTACTATCTATCCACAGATAGTTCAAGAACGATTTGTATATAAAGTCAATCATATATTAAATTAGTATCGATATTAGGGAAGTGCGAGAAAGAACAGAAAACTTATTATGAAACTAATATCAATATCAAGTCCACATATATATCTAGAAAAATAACCTATTGGTTGTCATATGCCTATATACCCCTTTTATGTACATTCGTTATAGCATAAGGGTTAAGAGTGGACAAAAATGGCCGAAAGCTGCATATCCAGCGGCCGTACGTGACCTAGACGCACGTATACTATTTGCAAGATTGTTGCCCCAAACAGTTGGCAATAAACTGCCGAGCCACAAGTATGCTGCACAGAACTTGGATGCATAGCACACAAGAGATTTAAGCCGAACATTATAAGTTTCTATATATGTATGTATATACCACATGCATGGGGGAGGGCTGGAGTCTCTTCTCCATTTATTTGTTACCCATAAAAGGCATCGACAGCGCGCCATTTGAGAGATTCAACTAGCCTGGCATAAAAAATGGGAATTCTTATATTACATAGATTCAACTAGCCTGGCATAAAAAATGGGAATTCTTATATTACATATGTGTGGGTATGTGACCAAAAATACATACATATATGCATGTATGTGTGTTCGCTCAATATTACTTGATATTATTTGCTGACAACAGGAACTGCTGCCAACTGCAGTCGCATTTGATTACATTTGATTTGATTGTGGGTTTCTCGATTGCTTTTCTGTGGCTTTGGCTCATCTCAAATGTTACATACATATATGTATGTACTTATGTATGTATGTACATATTTAAGCTTCAAATCATTCAGCAATAAATAATTTATAATATGAACAATATTTACTACTGGAAATTTTCAAGTTCTTTCCATTGCCAGACATAACTTTAGATGTTTTCTTAATTATAAAGCTTCTTAAGAACTTAGCGCCCGACTAAGGGATACTGAACTCTAAATTATATGGTGTATAATCATTGACATACACAGGTACATATGTACTCAAACGCTGGTCATACAATTTGATTAATATAGAAGTGGGTAAACAAAAGATAATTTACGAATCCATCATTCTCATTCGAAAGCTAAAGACAAGACCACGTAAATTCCACCAACGCAACTGAATTATAATTTCGAATTTATAAGTAAAATTCAAAAGCGATTTTAGCATTTGTGTGCGTGGATGAGTGATGTGTGTGTTGTGTGTGTTGTGTGTGCTCGCGCTTGCTGCTAATTTGCATGTAATTTCGACTATTGATAGATGTTATTGATCGGATTTTAATAAAACAATTAAATCTATTGAATTTATGTGAAATAATAACAAACAAACTTTTTCAATGAGAAGAATAAGATATGTATATAAAGATTTAAAAAGCTTATGGGTTGACTTCTCATTGTCTTTGAACTAATAACAAACAAGTAAAAAAGCTCTAGTCGAGACGGCTCGACTACGATTGGGGATGGGTTGGCCTGAACTTCGGACGCTTATAACTCCATTTCTAGATGTACGATCTTCATGAAATTTTCGGAATATATTAATAGCATCCAAATGTCTATTTGCCAAATTACAAGACTCTAGTTTATGAAATGGGTTTTTTTTTCACATTAGGGGCTAAATTACAAAATCTGCGTATCCATATCCATATCTATCTAAATATATAAATATATAAAACAAAATAAACTCGTACTGCGTAACTGACATACGAGTTTTCATGTGAAATTTAATCTCTCTAGCTCTTGTAGTTTTCTAAATCTCGACGTTCAAACGGACGGACGGACGGGCAGGGGTATATCAACTTATTTTTTTGTGCTGATCAAGTCTATTAATAACAAAATGCAAATGAGAATAATGATGCGACTTCCAGTTGAGTTGAAATTGAGCAGACACTAAGGAACAAGGAGGAAATTATTATGAATAAGCGAATGCAAACAGAAATAACACAGTATAGAGTCTACAAAGACAACGAAGTCATTCAAAAAGAACTAACTGCAGACTGACTACACACACAAATCAAGTAATATCAGCTATATAAGACAACAGAACTATCTGGCATAGCTGATAACACACATATGAATGAATTTATGCTTTCGCATAAAAACTACGACAAAATCACTGTTAAGCTAGAAAAGCTATGAAAAGCCCTGGAAAGAGTTGTTTAATTGTTTTTGTAATTTGTGTTTGTTAATTACATTGTATGTATATATCTATCGATTGTCTGGGAAAACAAGACAAAGTTCATAAGCCTCTCAAGTTTGTTCAAATGATGATCAGGCCAAAAGCCCAATGAGAGCCAGAAAAGATCAGACAATTATTCATATCGAATGTATGCATAGAACAACTTATAAGAACAGATAACAAAAAATCTGAATCGAAGTTTCATTAGAATAACATTTTCTCCCTGAGACTTTAATGAATTTTTACTATTAATAGGACGTCTCGACTATTGTTAATAGCAGGGAAAAAATTAATCAAGCTGAATTTGCTCTGGATAATACGACATAGTCTTGTTGTCAACGTCTACAAATAGCCATTAATTGGTATACTAGGTCAGAGTTCAAGTGCCTTAGGTAGCCCAATCAGCTGAGAGCCCCCTCTACATATAGAACTATTTTTGGTATATATAGTATACAACTGATTGACAAGCCAATACTAAAGAAATATGCCACTGCTCCCCAACGAGTCACGGAACAGCACTGTTAAAAGACTCAATCGTGACGGAACAGAACTCACAAGTCATTCAATTTGTGGCCGGTGCTTCAGCTCCTGTTAACTGTCATATGCTATAGCTGTACTGAATGATGAATAAACTGGCTTACAGCGTGAACTAAATCAAAAATTTTGAAAATAACTCCGACGATTGCTGCACTTCCGCACTGCCTTTAATCCCGCCAGCTGTCAAGGGCCATTTGCTCACGCATTTGTCTCTGCCTGCACAAATCGCACCAGCTACTTATTTCTTCCAAAACAAAACAAAGTAAGAAAATCAATTGTCACACACACACACACAGACCTAGAAGCTCTTACACACACACACACTCACACATCTGCGCCACGGCTTGCGGCACATTAATCAAAAACTCATTTCGGCCGGCCAAGGTCCTAGGCAGAGCCTTCTGGTAGCGGAGGAGCTGAGTGTGATTAGTTGTGCGTTAACCCCGCTGCAGTTCAGTTTAGTCCAGTTCAATTCAGTTCAGTTTAGTTGGGGTACGGTCCAGTACGGTTTTGCTCAGTGGTTCGTTACGTCGGCTCTGGTTTTTGGTCTTTGGCATCCGGTTTCAATGCTGACTGCTCGTGCAAATTGCATTCAGTTATTCATATTTGTGGCGGTGCATTGAATGCTCCTGATAGTAGGACAAGCCAAGCCTATGTGTGTATGTCCGGTATTTCAGACTTGTTTGGCCAGTTATACAAATTCCATTGAATTAAGAATTTCTTAATACATTTATATGCAGAGTATACACTTAAATTTGAATAGAAAATCGCAATTGAAATTTTAATGATTCAAATATAATGTAATTTGTATTTGACATATATACATAGATAAAATATTTATTTCATTTGCAAATCATTCAAATAATTTACAACATATACAATATATACTTATTTTATATATATTATATCATTTAATAGAAATGTACATATATTTATTTGGATAGGAAATCTTAAGTAATTTCATTTCTAGCTAATTAAAAAGTTTTACTGGTCAAACATTTCTTCTACGAGCAGAGCATTATGCAATCGGTGCCCATAGGTGCGATCGGATTTCATTGTTGGTTTAAACGATTTCATTTTGCAACGTGCTTGATTGTTACTGTTGAAGTCAGACAATTGGTTGGCCTACTGTGCGGCATTTATCTTTCGAAATTCGAAATTCAATAACTTCCTGTACTTGATATATAATTGATGTGACCCAAAAATAACAAAAAAAAATAATAAGAATAATAAAAATAAAATAAATAAAAAATAAAATAAATAAATAAAATAAAAAAAAAAAATAAATAAAAACATCAAACATAAACATGCGCTCATTCATTATTGAGAATTCAATAAAGAGTCACACAAGTAAAAAATAAATATTTATTGTGTCCATCGGTCGCCGAGCAAATCGAATTTCAATCAACTTCTCGAGTTGGTTCGAAGTAGACCAAACTAGTCAGCCAAGCTGCAAATCATCGCCAAGGCATGCTGGACAGGATGCTAAAACTGAATGCACGAGATCTTTTGGTATGTGCTTCCTCAAATACTTCACATTTACACACAGAAAAAAAATATAAACAAGAATTCAGTTCTTTAATCCAATCCCAAGCCCACATATGCAAAAGTATACAATGTTAGCAATTAGAATTATTGAGCTTACATTAATAATATATATTATCAAATAAAAGATGAACCATTTTTTGTGATTTCTTTGAATTTATGTCCTTGTGATTCCATTCGAACATTTTAGAGAAAAATCACTTTAATTTTTCGCATATATATGTATGAAGGATATCAGGCCATGAGTACTTTACTTTATACTTTATACTGCCTAGTTCAAAATATTGTTCTAAAGTATTTTCATTGAAAATTGTTCTTTATAATCGATAATATTTAATTTCATTAAAGTATTTTTTATTATTATCAATAGGTATAATCTTACTGGGTGTTTATTAATATTAAGTCTTTGACATGTGTCATATACATATATATATAAATATATATATATTTAGTCTTTCAACTTAAGCGAACAACTAAAAATAAAACACAAGAAATGGAAAATAATGAAAACAGACAGTTTGAAAGTGTTAACTTAAAGCTAGTAAAATTAAAAATATTTTTAGTTAACTTTTGGCTTTGCTCGTCCACGTCCCAATTTCTTAACGCGTAGCTTGGCCATATGTGACATGACCATGTAGCTGCCAGGCAGCACGAGCAGCAACATATAGACCTTTACGAAGAGCACCATGTCGAACGTCGAATTCCACTTGTTGGGCATATCCACACAAAAGCGTTGCGTCTCTTCAATATAGGGTATACTGCGCAGCAGTATAACTCCCTCGCAGACAAGACCCATGGGATAAAGGGGTATCCAGATGGTATAGCGCAGCCATGTAAGCAGACCATTTTCCCTCTTAAGCAACTGGCTGACATAGTAGGGATAGCTAAGGATTTAGACAAAAAAAATTTCAGCATTTGTATACATATATATGTACAATTATCGTAATGTCATTTACCGCACTATCTCTACAAGCGACCAAATGACAAACACGTAGAACACCACAGGTTTGGCATGCATGCGCGGTTCCATTTCGATCATTAGGAACAGCACGAAGTTCCGTCCAGAAATTTGAAAGAAGGGCATCAATGGATTGCCCTTTGTGTAGCCAAATAGGGGATGCATTACCTCCAAATATTGCATGAGTTGTACAAATTTGAACGAGGTCCCCACATATTCATATGTATGCATCATACTATCCGATCCATCGCGTATGTAGAGCACACTCATTATAAGCAATATGTGCAAATATCCCACAAACATGGCCAGATTGTAGATGATCAAGTAAACCTTCTTCGCATGCTCTGTGGAGGAGGGAAAGGTTTGAAGAAAGGACTTTGATTTAATGGTTCTGCCTCCTTTCTCACCTCTTACATAGCCGATCTCCTCTTTCTGCAGTTTGTTATACTCCTCCACATAGTCCTCTCGCACATCTCTTGCTGTCTCACTCAGTTCCCCATCGTCCTCCGTTCGCCAGCGATCAAAGTCAATGCGAAGCCAGTGCGGCTTTTGGGGCGTTGCTATGAGCCGCAACCACCAGGCAGGCTCCGCCTTTCGTATATGCAGCTCAATCTTATGGTCTGTAACTGTAAACGTAGCCGTCTCATCGTCGATGGGCAAAAAGAAGCGCATCTTGAATTTATAAGCATTCCGACCACGTGCTCCGTGTCCGTTTGCAGCAAACGAGAGTGTTGTATTTGTAAACTCTGCAACGACGCCCTAAATGCGAATAAAAGTAAGGAATACAATAATTGATATTATTGATTTTTCTCAGCGACCCACCTGCGCATCTTTAAGATCCACCTTGAGCAGCAGCTGACCCTTCGTTTGAGACCAATATACAAATGGACTTAATTCAGTTGCGGCCATTGAATTGGCATTTGACATGGGCGACATAATTTTTGTATTTTTAACTTTGGTGTGCAAAACAATTAGGCGCCCGGTACGCAGCTCATACTTGCAGCTTAAGAATCGAATGCAAGCTGTACTTCTATCAATTGGTATTTATCTTCTGTTGTTCTCCACTAACACTTTTAATATATATATATATATATTAAGCAAATTGAAAATGTATATTAATTAAAATCTCTATCGTGTAAAATCTGCGTCCGACACGAAACCATTGAGATCCTTGGCAAATTTGCAGCCCTTACGATAGTTGTCAGCATTTATCGATTACGTAAAAGCAACCCTGTGTGCAGGCATTTGTAAGCTAAATGCTATTGCACGCGCAGCTGTGCGCAAATATTTAAATTTGATTTCAAAAAGATTTATTATTTGTGTAACGAAATTTATAAATAGATGGTTTAATAGAAGTATTGTAGAATATATGAAGAAATAAATAATTAATTTTAATAACAGCACTTAATACAAATGCGTTGGGCTCTTATTGGATATACTATGAGTATGAATGTAGGTTCTTTCCTTAATTCGTTTCGTAACACTCGATTACACATTTAAAATTGTCAAAATTTGTTGAACCAAGCAATGGAGCATACGTGTTATTAGCCAACTCTATTACCTATATTTCCTTTTTGCTAATCTTTCTTCTTCTCTCTTATTAATATTCTTTACTTTACAGCTTGAATGCACAGATTTCGATATAATTTATGCACAAACAAAAACGAAGCAACAAAAAACTAGAACAAAATGTTTCGTTTTCTCAAGAACCGTTAGCAATGGTCCAGACAACAGCGCCCATCGACCCATCTATATAACTAACCTTCCTTATATGTATGTCTATGTGTACGTATCTATGAATGTTTATAAATGTGTGTGTGTGCTCGCTCAAAGTAATGACGTCATGCTTTCGATATAGCTCGTTCACCAGTTAAACCTGTCTTGAGGTAAGTAAAAAATTTAAATATTTAAGCCTTATAATCATGACAAACATCGTAACAATTGCAAAGTTCTCAATGGATTTCCCCGATAATAGAATTGTTCTGTGTTATATAGAGAAAATCTGAAATAAAACTTTTTCGATTCGACTCAATATTTATGTATATATCATTTATCCATACATTTCAAAATCAATTCAAATATTATACAAACTATGACTGACTTTGTATTTATTTTAAATACACAAATAATGTCATTTAAGTATTCCCGAAATACAAATATGTTTAGTTCAATTGAAGAACTTATCAAAGTCAACAAACGAACTACTAATTCATTGCTTAGAGTAGGGAAGGAACTTGTTCCCTTGCATAAGTGTTTCATTTTGATCGTTTCTCAATGTGGTTTGATGTATGCTCGATCACTTCAACAATTAACTAACTGAATGTGATTGTCCAACATGATACAAAATTAAATTGAAAGTATATGTAAACATTATTTAAGTAAAGTTACTAGAGTCAACTATTTCTGCTTCGCTTTTAATTTTTTCTGTTTGTTGTGGCTGGCAGCTGGCAATGGCTAAGGTCAAGTAAACAAATAGCTTCAGCAGAACGGGTAGCGGAAACATTGTTTAGAAGCTGCCATTGTTTTTATACACTCACACATACATAGATACGTATATAAATATATGTACATATATTTATGTTTATATATGTGTGTTAATACATGTGTGATTGCGTGTTCACATGACTCAAATTATAATTGTCGACCAGAGCAATGCGGTAAATAAAATAAAAGTTACACTATACGTAATATCCGGATCATTAGGAATGATATATGTATATACTATGTACGTGATAGATACATTCGTAGTGATTTCAATTTGCTTAATTGTATTGCCAACCAAATGCTAACCATTTTCGGAAATCCATTAAAATGCATAAGATAAAACTAAAGGATGTCCTTATGTAAATGAGTAATATCATTTGGCATTCAAATATTTATATCTGTATAGTATAGGGTATCTGCCAGCCAGAATTATCTTATATATTCCATATTTTTTAGTATGTTTCATAATTATATTTTAACAACAAATATTATATTGCCATGTTTTCCGCTTGCGAGCGTGTCTTTTGTATTTGTGCTACCCACTAAATAATGACGGAATAGGGTATATTGATTGTCTGCGTCTGCGTATGCGGAGCACATCACACTATCAAGTCCATAGGTCTGCGCCTCGGTGGAATTATTACACAGCACAGCAGTAAACAATTTTCTAATTTCTGCAATCTCAACTATTGAGAGATATCGTTTATCTCTATGAAATTTAAGATTTTTTTTTTTGTCTGAAGATTTTTTTTAACTCATTTTAAGTTGAAGATCATGTTTGAGTTTCAAATATATAACAATGTCCATCGCAACACGGAAAGAATATAAGATCAGAATATTGAACGTAAATAAAATAATCCAAAATGACAGCTTAACGGCAAAAATGGAAATAAAATAATAAACAAAATTATAAATTAAGAAATTATATTAAAAATATTAAAAATATGAACCTGTCAAACGATGCACAGGGTATATTCTAGTCTGTACATTTAACTTAAACACATTTTCACTTATTTTTTTCCTTGCTTTTCGTATTTGGGAAATGTCTTGCGCACGTGTTGGTAAAACTAATACAAGCATACACGCACATACACACACACACACACACACACACACACATAGAGAGAGACACAGCTGGCAGACAGTCGCGTCGGACATTAATATTAACGTTAAGGCAACAACAACAACAACAACAACGACAAAAGGCTCATCAAACATTCAGCGTTTAGTACGCAAACACACAAGCTCGCACACACACATACAGCCGCACACATACACAAGGAGACAGTTAGTCTGTGTACGTGTGTGTTTGTGTGTTAGAGCGAGATGGCTTGATAGCTGGGCCATTTTGTTTTGTTGTTCTGACTTTTCCGGTGCGTTTCGCAGTCGCTGGCTGGCTTTTCCGCCGCGTCGCTTTTCAGTTGGCAGCGAGCGCTTTCTTTGATCAAAAGGGCGGCCGGTTTTCGTGTTCATTTCGAATTTGAATCAGATTTTGGGGCTTCTGTGCGTGTGTATGCGGTGTTTGTGGTGTGTGTGTGGCAGCCATGGCTCTCGTAGCACACCGCATGATGCTGTCGGCGCGCACTCGGCGCACCCATCAGCAGGTGGCGCGTAACAAGGTGGGCGTCTTGCTGGTGCCCAGCCTGACCGACTACTACAACAAAGAAACGGATCAGCCGCAGCCACATCCGCAGTTGCAGCAACAGCAGCTGCAGCAGCAGCAGCACCTGTCCACGCCCACCCAGCTGGAGCTGCAGACCAGCGCTGACAGCAACAATGCGAAAGTAAGTGCAACACGTTGCATTCGCAAATGGGGCTCAAATGCAATCGTGATTAAAGAAGAAGAAAGACCTTAAGTGCCTGCTGAATTTCAACTAAAGTCAATTTCGACCATACCATGAAAAAAAAGAAACTAAATAAAGTAAGAGTAAAACGGATGCACTCGACTTGTTAATACTCTCGCTCACGCGAAAATATTCAACATTTTTCAAGCGAAGCAGTTTCTTTTAGCCAAGTCAAAAGTGACTTGATTTTAGAAAACATATTGTATCTGTATATTTCTTTTAACTATACATTTTTTAAATATACGTATACTTTTTCATCTGAGTTCTGTAATTTGTTTATGTTTACAGCTGCAAGGTATACAACGTTTACGAAAACTACTATATTCAACAAGTTCAATATATAATTCTCGCTTGATTACTCAATATCGTTCATATATGTAGTTTACTTTTCCTGCTTTTTCCTGTTCTTATTGCACATTCACTCATTCTTATCACACTTTCAACACTGTCATGTAGTACATCTAGTTCCCTAGTGCGTAATCTCTATATATATATGTATATATATAGAACTGTATATACTTCAAAATTGGATTTTCCTGTCTCTGATTTATGAGCATTTATGCAAACGCAAAGCGAATACTCCCCTTTTGCACACTGCGTGCAGGGTACAACAGCCGATAACAACACCCTCCCATGAGAATGTTTATCTAGTTTTCTTTTCCATTTTTCGCTTTTCCCTACGTTTTTTTTCTTCAACTCTGGCTGGCGCCAACTTTATGCGGCTCATTGTGCTTAGTTGTTGTAGTTGCTGTATTCTTTGTTGTCTCTCCTCCATTTCAATTTCATCCTCTCTTTGTTTGTTGCTGCTGGTCGGGATTCTGTAGTGGGTTGGGGTAGTTTTGTTAATATTCGGAGCAAATCTTAAAGCAAAACAAAACATTATGCATACGCGGAGCTGTGTGCAAATATTGTTGTATCAATAACTAAAATATGTCGAAAATACAAATACAAATATAAACTATAATATATAGAGTATATTTATGATGAATATATTATTTTGTCGACCTATACATTATGTTAACTCTATTTATTATAGTTATTTATAATATAAATATTTTGTATTTTATATACATATACTCCATAGAATTCCTACGCTTCTCTAATTTACTTGGAATATACATAAATATATATTTTAATATAAAATTTCTAAACCTAAGATTGTAAGAATATTTGGGCAGATTTCAATCAAGTTATACCATATGAACACTACATAAATTATTGCATCAAAGGAATATTTTATATTATATATGATTACGAAACATTCATCGAATTTTCGACCATATTTATAATATATATTTTTGTGTACATTCTTTTTGTTGTTCGATTGCATTTGTCAAAGTGTTTGATTGACCAATTGAATAATTGATGTGGGCAGTTCGTGAGTTGATGGCGATAAACATTGAAGCAATTCCATGTGATTCGATTTTAGGTACGTTTCGTGCCGCCTCCCTGTTGATTACGCCGGCTCAACTTTTTTGTTATTGTCCCCAAATGGAATTTTTAATGGTCGCTGCGTTTAATTGGAAAGGTGTCGCCTTTTGTTTTGGTCCCCCAACTGCAGAGCAGTGAAAGCAAATCATAATTTATTTAAGCGAAGGTAGAGTTAACTGAACTGATACGAAGATTGCTAATCAATAGGGACAAAGCGAACTACTGTCATTCTATATATAGAGAAAGCCGGTTTCTTTGTTTAGTTTAACATGTTGCGTGGAGTATTTAGAAGTGACAAGTGATATTCCTATAAGTATAAGGACATCAACTTATAGTATATTTTCCGATTTCTGACGATTCGATTCGATTCGATTCATTTACAGTATTCCAGCTTATTAACTATTAACTAGCTCGATATTTACGCTAAATGAATTTGTCAAATATTTTTTTTTATTTTATTTTATTCTTTATATTAAATACTATCTATAATTAACTAAAGACTACAAGATACCCAACATTTTATTTAGACCACAACTTTCATTCGTAGATACTCGTAAATGTATTTTAGTTTATAGCTGAAAATATAAGGATCGAAGATTTGATTGATGCAATCTTTAAATCAATTCCTTAATTTTCAGAAAAGAATAATACTATTAGGGTATTACAATGTCGAGATTACTTTTTCCAGTTCAATTTCGAGTTTATTTTTTTACAAAAGTATTTGGTCAATATGTAAGCTATTGACCCAGAGCAGGAACAAAGTTTTGGAGTAGTTCAGACACTGAAATATCTTAGCCAGGACAGTTACCAAAAAGCTTTAATGAAAGCTCACAGAATGCATGAGCAAAGGAACAAAGCACCAAGAGCTTTCCATAGAAAAGCTTGAATTCCGAAGTCTGTCATCATATCAAACTAAGGATAGTATTCCCTTACTATATCAAGTATCGTCTTCTGAAAACTGATAAATGAAGTTGAGGTAACAGCATTTAGCATCGAATTCATTTGTTGATGCAGCACATTTACTTTTGTTTATAGCAAATGTTTATCATACTCCATGTATCGATATATGTGTATATGTATATATATATATATATATATATGTCAACTGATATCAATTATTTGTTTTGCCTGGAAATTGTGCTGACTACTGAGGCAACTGCCTTTCAAATTCAGAGGGGGAAGTGTTTTAAGCTCAGTTTGACGCCAACAATAGCAGCGACAAGTGAGTGGACGGGATCTAACAAGCTGGCCAATTTATGGTATTACGGCATTGAGCCAGCCGCCTATGTGGAAGTAGCGAGCAGCTACAAGGCGTCACACCTGCAGAGACAATTCATTTCCAACATGGAAAACAACAAGGATCAGCAGTTGGCGGGGCAGGAGGTCAACGAGATCATCAACCAAGCGGCAGAAGAGCATGAGACCAAGAAGCAGCAATGTTTTTTGCAAGCCCAGCTTAAAGCAGATCCCAGCAAAGAAAAGGAAAACAAACAAATCTGTCAAAATGTGCCTTAATACCCTTCAAAAGGGGTTTTATACTCTAGAATGCACTTTTTCGATGACATACATTTTAATTTGGGTTAAAAGTAAAGATTAAATAAACAAATTACTAACTTTGCGCATATTTATAAATTTAATACTTCAATAAGACCAAAAAATAATCGGTAAAGAAAGGTTGAACATATAGCATGCTTTGATTTATATGCTTAGCAATGTCTAGCCTCGTATCTAGTCTGGAAAAAATATTGTGCAGGCACGTTTGTCCAAATGTTTTATTGCGAAGTCGATCTGTCGGAGCCACCAGCTGCCTATATGGTCATCGATGGAAGAGAGCCGGTGCCATCTAATGCGTTGACTGCTGAAGAGCATGTGGGTCTTGAGATTGACTCCATTGTGAGACAAGCGCAGGAAGAGCACGAGGACTTCGTATATAAACGTGGCATAGAGGAGCTCGCAAAGCGGGCGATACTTAATGCCAGAACTTATCCGTCATATGTGAACAACAACGAGGAAGATCTCGGATGGATGGTCTATTTCCCATTCTAAATTGAATGCGCTCGAGGAAGGGCAAATGCAACAGGGACATGAATTACTGAACAACCCATATGAACTAACGCACTTGACATCAATTTGCTCAAGAGTAAAATAACATGTCAAAGGCGTAAAATCAAGCTGTCAAAAACTAATTTGCACCCCAATAAATAATTTATTAAAAACTGTATAAAAATGTTTAGAGCGTTACGCCGAAGAAAAAATACTCTATGAATATTTAGAAAGGGTTTCCTAGCCTTTCACGAATGGCATCCATTACTAAGCTCGAATGAGAACGTTTCCACTCCTAAAATATATACATTAATATATAAATAGTTAGTTTTTAAGCATCCTCTAACTGTAACAAGGGCAATTGTCATAATTTATGCAGCTCGAATCAGCCAGCGATTTGTTCCCTTCTAAAACTTTAATTAAGTTTAACTTATCTTTGCGTTACACATGAGACCAAAGTCTTCTCTCACTCTCTGTCGCTCAATGTCTCTCCCTTGCGCTCTCGCAGAATAAGCTCAAATATGCAAATGAATGTGGCGCTGGGCACTTCAAATGCGGCTTTACGCCCACACTGTCACGCACAAACACACACATACACACAGACACCTTTACAAACATGCATTTCGGTCATGTTTACAATGTCAGCTAGGATAACATGCAGACACATACACATACACAAACACACACACATTTGAAGAAATGGGCGCCCAGTGCAGTTGAAGCTTTTGAAGAGAGAATCGGCCTTAGTAATGGGAAAATAGGGCAGAGCGCAAACAGCTGTTTGTCAAACCGAAAAAGAGAGTGGTAGAACTTGTGAGAGCGCACGCATGCAACGCCCACTCACACATAAGCACACACTCATAGGCAGCTGACTGAGCGAGCGTATATGAGCTTTTAACGAGTCGCTCGTTACCTGGCATCGCTACGTCTCTGTCTATGTATGTGTGTGTTTGCGACATGTAAACAAAGCGCGAGTTCTACTGCTGCTGCTGCTGCATTGCAGAACGACTGCTCAGCGACCGAGCGACCGACCGACCCACTTCGTGTAACGGCTTTCAATTTCGTTCAACCGACGACGAAGGCTGCGAATGGCGACTTCAGCTTCGCTTTCAATTTCGTATTCGTAATTCGTTGCTGGCCGTTGGACGGCTCAGTCGTGTTTTTGTTGTAGCACCTCGCGCGTGTCTCGCGTCGTCGCCGTCGTCGTTGTCATCGTCGTCGGCGTCAGGACCAACAGCAGCAGCAGCAGTAGAAGCCGCAGCAGCAGCAGCAGGACTTACCACAAGGAGTCTTATTCCGAGGCTGGGTCCACGTTCTTGCCAGCCGCGTCGTGTTGCCCAACAACAAAAAATCTAATAAAAATACAACAATTTGTAAAAACAAAACAACATTAAATTTCTATGCATTTTTCTACTCGTACGCAACAATAAATGAGAAAAATTTGAAAACGCAATTAAAAATTGTTCAATTCAGTGCAATTCCAAGTGCAATTCGCAAACCTGTAATTAAGTTTTAATGCCTTAGAATCTAGTGTTTTGTGTATCAAATTACAAGTAATAACAAAAAATCAGAAAACATCGCCTTACAAAAACAACAGCGAAGCTCGTTAATAATTCACATGGCTGCCGATGCGAATCCTTTGAATAATAATGTTTCAATGACCGTGCAAATGTATGTGAAACCCGAAATCCGTACACAGATTAATATATTTTAATATCTCAACAATAACAATAATGAATAAATTACAAACTGCCTGCAATTTTGGTCAGTTCGTCCGCCAGGACATTGACACATTCAATTGCAGCGCAACTTCAATCGACGACATTCAATCAATATTATACATATACTCACATTTATTATTTATATATATATTTCGATATACATCAAAATATATACATGAATATCAATATATATCAAATATTCATATACTGACTTTTGATGTGTTCATTTTAAGTCTGGAAAATAGCTGAAAAAGCTGAGTATCAAAATTTAAATATAATTAGGTTTAAAATTCCTAAAAAATAATAAATAATTCATAAATATTATATGAAAGAGGAAGAAGAATACCTAATTAAAAACTAATTAATAGTAAAAAAATTATAATAAATATAGTCAAAATATAATTAAATATTTTCCATGAAATATATTTTCACTTAAACTAAAAATTCAAAATTAAATGTAAAATAATTAAATAACATAATAAACAATTTTTGATACAATAAATACTTGGATAGAATATGCAAAATAAAAACAAATAAATATCAAGGAACAAAGTAATATAATAAAATGTTTGATCAACAAAAGTAATAATACAATAAAAAAAAGAAAGCTCTCGATTTTTTTGAATCCCTTAGGAAAACCAATTTGAAAGCAAATGTTTTTTTAGTACTAAGTCTTAGCACATTAGCATGTGCTCAAAACTAAAGTTCGCTATCGATCTTAACGATTTCATTGAAATCATTGAATTGAGATCATTTCATACTTGCCACACGCATGAAGAAACAGAAGGACAGAGCTTAGGCAACCTGGCTCTCGATCCTGATCAGGGATTTATGTATGCATTCTAAGGATCAGTCTTACATCAATCTGTCAGTTAAACACAAATATGGCAAAAGACAGAAAAAACATGGGAATATGTAAATTAAATTAATTATGGAATTTGAATTTTCTAACTAATAATGACAATTTACAAAATTAAAAAAAAAAAAAAGATCAAATGAAAAATGAATAAGTAAATCAGTTGAAATCGGAAATAAACACTCAAAATAAAAAATATGCGAAACGGCGGCTAACGCTACCACATGTCAACAACAACAACAACAACTACAGTAGCAACAATAACAATGGCAGTAACAACAACCACAAGAGCCAACCAAACAGCGAAAGTTTCAACAAGACAGCGTGAAAAATGATAATGACAGCCGCAACTGTGGCAAACAGCCGCAGGCCAATGCGAAAGTGAATATATGTACATACATAGAGTACATAGTACATAGCGTACTATATATGTATATTTGCTCAGTATATAGTGTTCAGATCTGCATGGAGTAGTTCGGTTGGGCGAAGAACAAGTTAATTACCCTCACAAAAGTGTGCATCGATTCTGATTTGTTTACTCTGCATTAATTGCCAATTATGAGCCACCTTTGAACAACCCGCACATTGCGTATACGTAATGTGAGACCCCTGCTCAGCATGGGCTTCCCAGCTCCCTCATTTACAAGCAATTACGCTAATTTCAGTCACTTAATTATGGGTTGAGCCAAAGGACGAAAACAACAAATGCAAATGCCAAATTTCTCTTTGTCCCAAGTTTGCTTCAAACTTTCACGCGAAGCGTCTGTTGGAAAATTCGCATTGAGAACAACTTTCAGCTCAGTTTGTATTTTGTTTTTGTTGTTTTTTCTTTTTTTTTTTTTTTTTGGTTTTTGGTTTTCGGCTGTTTATCAGCACATGTTTCACCTGCACACCCTAGCCCCAAGCCACCCTCTTGACTATTTTGTGAAGCGTTGAGCCATTCAGCAGTGTGTGAATGTGTCTGTCTGACACCAACCTGACTCACCTTTGGCCTTTTTGGCAGCATGGAAAACTTTAAGCGCGCTTGCCAACAGTACAAAAATGATATTATAACATGTAAATATAATTTGACTAAGTGAGCCATTGGCAGAATCCACAGACTGTTTTCTGCTACGGTAATTCTTGGAGTCAAATATAAATCTCACACTTATTACCTAAAGCTATTCCCAACAGAGAGGGACAATATGGGATATGAAAATATGATTAAAAAACAGGTGACAACAAGCTGAGAGGATAAAGATCATTTTGGATTTTTTATAATTACAGTTCTACTATTTAAATTGTAGAACTATAGATATTATGTTTAATTGAGGGTTTGACTTGACTTGGTTTTTCCGATGAAACTTGTGATACTTCCGCAAACGTTTTCAAGCTAAACTACAATTACCATTGGTTATCAATATATTAAGCAAGCTAATTCGGATTAACAATAAGTAAGGTTATTTCTGTCCAGCTCAACTGACTGCAGTCACTTCCCAATAGTAGGTCCATTTGAAAAAATCGTCGATTCCAGAGTAAGTCGATCTGTGTGGATCCTGATAGTTTCCAAGATTTAAGTTTGGGCCATCAACAGTGACATTGGTATTTGTGTTTCGAAGTTACATTGAACCAATATACTCTTTCCACTTTCGTGAGCGAGCATAGAAAAGTTGTTGCTACTGAAATTATTTTGAGCAGCTTTAGTAAAACGTAGACCAGAATTTGACCTTGTCGCACTCGTATTGCAGTGTTCACGTTTTTTCAATCCATAACCTTTGGTCAGTCGACCTTCAAGGCATCACTGTGCCTGCTCTTTTGATTTGTGCCTTCTCTGCTTCTGTTTCTACTTCAATTTTTTCTTCATTTCGTGCCTGCAAACCATATTTCAAAATTCAATTTTAGCCACATGGCCGAGCAGCCGAAATAATGCATAGCATCCAACAACACACAAACTTAACGCATGTGTGGGGCTCTGCCTGCGTGGGGGCTGGCTGGACTAAACTAGTGTGTGGGCGTGGCATTCGTGGTGGCAACAGCCCAACGCGCCGGCTGCGTCAACGAACGTGGCCATAATTCAAATGATGCGCCTGCTAACTACTTAATGTTATTAGTTATGTCTTTGTCGGCAGGCGTTGCCACGCCCCCATGCAACCGCACAAGCAGACATTAAAAACTGGCATGAGTTTGTGCATGTGTGTGTGTGTGTGTGTGTGTGTGTGATCATCCTTGTCGCTTTCACTTAAGTTTATGCTGATGTTGTTGATTACAGATGCGACTGCGGGTTTTTGGCTTATCCCCTAACGGAGGGTATAATGGATTCATCATTAAATATGATTTGCAATTATTAAAAGTGATTTCCATAAATATTGCCACAGATGCCCTTATCTCAATTTGTGATGCTTTTTTTGAGTCATTTAGAGTTTGAAGGCGAATAAACGCATTACCCGACCGCATACAATACCATCAATAGCAGAAATAGAAGAATCCCGAAATTCTGAATTATATTCCAAAATACAAAACGAAGACATTTAGCTGCATGTTTGTGTAGATTATTTAAATAAGCCAAGGAATTCAGATTAAAGCCTTTTACAATATTTAGGTCTCGTAAGAATGTGGACTTTTCAATTGGATTGGACTGCTAAAAGTCGGTGTTACAAATAAACTTTTCTATCATTTTATTAAAGTGCAACTGACGAAATATGAATATAAAGAGCATTTGGAATCCTTGTAATAATGCTTCAATTAAAATGACTGAGGAAAGAGCATTTAAGTTTCCTTAAATAGGAGAGGCAGTTACGTCTTTTTAGGTTTTTTTTTTTTTTTCTGCCTGCTCAACTTGCCATCGTTGACATTTTGTTTTCAACGTTTGCTCTATGGGTTTGTCCTTCCTTTCAGACTTCTACTTCTACATTTTTGTTTTTTGTGCTCTTGGTCTGTTTCTCTCTGGGTCTGCGTGAGCTGCAGGTGCTGCATTTAAAATGAAATATGGCAGACATTTTTGCGGCTGAGATAAATGCGTCGCAGTTTGTTTGCGTTTTACGTTTCTGCTGGCTTACTTATTAGATTTAGCCATCTCCCATGCGCCTTTCACGGCCTGCTGACAACTATCTGTGCCATCTGATTTGAAGATAGACGAAATTGAATTGGGATGGATTCCTTTTTTCGGGCTATGTTAATAATATTTGCTAAAGGAAAAGAACTGAAAGAATGAACATGGATTGAGTAGTAAAAAAGTATTATTATTTATATAAATTTGTGTGTTTTCATATATATATATATATATATATATCTGCAAGATTTCATTATATATTCTCCCTGAACAGATTTCGTCATTGCATACTTTGCAATATTATAAAAGTATAATTAAATATATACTAAAAAGAAATAGAATCTGCGAGCAACATAATTGAAAAGCTACACGATACCCATCAAAATTAGTTAAACAAAAACAATTATTTAATAATAACTAGCTTCAAACTCATAAAGTTATTTTGAAGTGAAAACTGCTAAAAGTGCTGTTTTTAATTTGCTACTTGGTACATCTCTACAGTGCTCCCTCTCTCTCTCTCTCTCTCTCTCTCTCTCTCACACACACACACGTTGTGCAGCGCCTCGTTCATCCATGAAGGCAATTAGCTTAAATCACAGGCACTGGCAGCCAATCAGGCAATGTGCAGCACTTAAAAACTTTGCAAAACTTGAAATGCAATGGAGCCGAGTCGAGCACCCCAAAATGCCCGCTCCGTGGAGCTGCCTCTACAGGGTGTGCTAAGACTCTTGCAATGGGGTCATAAAAATCTATGCGCCGTAACAACTTGGCAGCTCTTGATTCCACGCTTCAGCTTCTTCTGTTTGCCCGTGAATATGCATTAAGAAAAAGAATAGCAAAACGAATTGAAAGCCAAGTGCAATGGCTCTCAATTGTAGCGGGTCGTTAGATTTTAAAGCCGGCATATTTATCAGGTTGGGCTTTCTGTCTGTGGAGATTTTAATCTCAGGGCAGGATTAGGCCAATCAAACAAAAAGATTATTTGTATTTGGCAAATTTACGCTTATCGACATCGAAGCTGTGGGGGTAGTCAGGGTGGAGGAATGCTTAATAATGAATCAGCCTCAGCTCCACTCTTAGCTTGCTCTTATTCGGCTCTTTGGGTTGTTTATGGACACAGCTTGTGTGGAGATCTACTGAGATAGGCCTGTCATTTATTAACTTGAATTTGCATTTAAGCCTATGCCTCTCAACGGCAAAAGGGTTGGAGTTGTGGCCTAAGACAACAGCAGTTAACATTGCTAAAACTGAATAGCCACGCCCAATGCACAGGCTTTCAGGCAGGACTCTCATTTATGTAAAACACTTGTTCCGTAATTAAACAGTGAAGCCTGGCACAGAGAAGTTGCAGCTATGATTTTTGTATTACTTTGAACTACTTGAAGTATGTCGTTTTCACTGAGAACAATATATTTCACTGGCCCTGGAAGAACTAGAGAATATACTAGTTAGTGCATACATATATCGTATGGCAATCGCTTTATATGGGCTTCACTGTAGCCGCTTCTCGAAATGCGCCTCGTTTTTCGCCGTTTTTAAATGCCAACAAGCCGTAATGACTAAGCACCTAATTTACAGAGCGTAGACTCTGAGCTACGGCTAAGCATTGCTTTAGTCAATATGGCACCCAAAAAGCCCCATTAAATTCTTCCACGCCCACCACCCTTCCCTGCCTTCCTCCTCTGCCTTCGTGCCTCTTGAGCTCTCATTCCTCCCCTGCACCGAATAGCCTCTTAGCCTTTGCGAAGCGCTTTGCTTTGTTGTCACTACCCCGCAGTCTGCCGTAAACCTTGTTTGTTGCCTACTTATGAGCGCAGCCCACACACACTCAAGCTATTGTGTATGTGTGTAGGTGTGTGTGTGTGTGTGAGTGTGGCTGCTGCTGTTGTGTGCCAGGAAGCAAACACTCTACGCTTCTACTTGAACGTTTTTTCTTTCTTCTCGTATACCCTGTTATCATAGCAAACGAGGGTGTCATAAGTCATATGAATATGTGAGCTACAAAAGTCTTTCGCAACAATTACAAGCATTAATTGATTCAAATTTCTTTTCGTTTCGTTTGATGGTAACAATGATTTATTAGGTAGAGCTCTAATCAGTTGATTCGTAACAAGATTTAAATGTAGAAAATCTATATAAATTAATCAATGAATAATTTTCGCTCAATTAAAATACCAAACAGCTGGTGACAAGGTATCTCCTAGTCGGCCACTCCTGACCAGACTAGTCTTAATTCTTTGTAGCTGGAGGCTGCGGCCCTAAGGTTGTGTTCTGCCCTCCAACGCTGCCAGGGTCATTTTTTTCATATTATTTAATTTTATTCCTTTCGCTTTTTCAGCATTTCTTATTTTGCATACGCGAAACTTTTGTACCTTTTGTCCTATGCACTTTGCATTTCGTCTTTGTCGCCCGCACTTTGAATATGTAAATTAGAAAAAAAAAAAAAAAACCATACCATAACAGAAATATAGTAATAATTATTAAATGCACGTGACGCAAATGCAAATGTGGCGAATGCAAATGGGGAATGCAAATTTGGTAGATAGCCTTCAAAATGTTGACCATGTTCTTCTGGCTAATGCCAAAAATGAATTGGCATCTGTCGTGGCTTCTGTTCTACCTAATTGGGTTACAAGCTCCCTTAAGACACACGTGGGCGTGGCAGCTGGCATATGGCATATGGCATATGGCATGTGGCATGTGGCATGAGGCAGACTATTTTGTAAACGCTGCAAGTGCATTGCATCTTTTGCCGTCCACCGTTTGCCAACGACACCTGATGGTACTTTGAGTGCACCTCATTGACACACACACACACATACACAAAGACAACAAGAGCTGGCGTACACTAAGATTAGTTCATAAGGTCGCATCTCAAATTTAGTTCTCGTCTCGCAATCGTCTAGCCCCAACGGGCATTTAAGAGTTGATAAATTGTTACCTTAATATTGAGAGAACCCAATATTAAGACTGAGTGTATTTCATTTATTAAGTGATATTTTCTCTAGATTTCGGCATGTATGTGTCGAGTATATAAACATACATAGATATGATGTCTATATGAACAAATACATATTGTCATTTCGGTGTGTATTAGTTATTATGTTGTGATTGCTTGCTGTAGTATTATTAAAGAGATACTGACCAGTAGCACTAATCGAGTGAGTTAGTATTTTAGCGACAATCAAAAGATATATTGTCACTAGGAGAGAGATAACTATAGCTGTTGCTAAACGTGCTCCCGGGTGTCGCTGAGTGAGAACGAGATGGATACTTACATATGTCCTTCGCACAGGGTTGCTATGATATTGAAACCTAGAGAAAAGTCTACCAAATTGATTTAATGATAAAGTAGTGAATATATAAAGAATCATATATCCAGATATTCAAAGAACTGCTCTCATACACAGATTTGAATGAAATATCCGATGCCTCAGTATAGCTTTGAATACTATAAATGATTGTTGACACAAAAGACAATTATAAGACAGATTTATATACACACAAGATTTGCACTGACTGCCAACTTGAACAAGCCCAAATACAAATCCCTTACCCAATTGGTTTTCGCTTGATCCCAATACATGTGTTTACAATGATACAAGCTGTATACGAATAATATGTACATACGTGTTTATATATATATTTGGATGTATCTGGCTTTGATCGAATATTGAGAGTTGGGTCAACATGCACAGCGAATCGAAGCGTCAACAAGATAGAATTTTGTCATTGACCATTTAACATTTACATAACGCGTTGCTTTTCCGATTTTCACCTGGCTGCCTTCACCTGACTTTGACTGGCAGTTGACGTGCTCAGCGTGCCAAGGGAGGAGCACTGAATGGGCAAACAGGACACGCTGTGCAGTAGATAACAATGACAATGTAACCTGGCGCTGTTTGTTGTCGGTCGATGTATTTACACAGCAATTTATTTGTATAGTCGAGGATTGTTCTACGAACGCCTCTCGCTGTGCACACAGTGTGCAGTTGTGGCATTATCATGTTGCATGTCACTGATTGAATCAACAAGTCTCGCTCGCTATTAATTACGCCGTATTCATATCTAGAGCAAGCCGATTCGAGTGGGTTTTCTTTTGTTTCAATGGCCCTGGGACTTGGAGAATCAATCATACGCCAAGTGTGTCAATATGTCAAGCATTTTTATGCTGACCCTTGTGTGCCAGGCTTCTTCTACTGCTGCGTGTCATTTGGTCCGCTCAAAGGTTATATATACAATATATTATCTGCCTCTACTTTCGATTTGGATTGTGTTTTGCCTGTCTAAACAAAACTAACCTCATTTTTTATTGGTCAACAAAGGCGTCAGCAACAACAACAACAACAACAACAACAACAACTGACCTCAATATACAAAGCAAAATAAATTGCGAAATTTTTACTGAATGCAGAAAAGGATGCAAAATAAATTCCGAGTCCCTTTCCAACATCCACCTACACAATAAAAAGGTCAAACACACACACAGAGAAAGACAGAGAGAGATAGAGAGAGAGAGAGAGAGAGAGAGAGAGGGACAGTGCCTGAGAGGTGAGCGCTGTGGAGTGGGCGTTACGGAAGCGAAGTCAAGTGCAACTATTTTGCAGTTGAAAGGTTGAAGAAAAACTTCTACTTTATGGCAGTTGGACAATCATTTGTCTACATTGAGACTCTCCATTATAGCTTGGCGCCATTTGCATTTATTTCATATTATTTTTTGTATTTTCCATGTAATCGAATAGTTTGTAAACGGAGCAGGCATTTAATTTTAATGATGAAGTTAAAGCTGAGGCAAATATTTACTAAGAATTATTTTTAAAATGATTTAGGTTGTTAGTTTCTGATGGAGGCTTTCACGCCATTTTACAGCAGAGTTGAAAAATCAAATATTATTTTCACAACCTCCCGTGTCATAAAATACTTTGACTGCTCGCATGGCTGGGCAACACTTTTTTATGCAGCAGTCGGAAACTGTTGCTTGCTGCGATCAACTGTAACGGTGACACTAAGCTGTGCTGCAACGCCAACTGCAACGGCAATGGCAATGGCAACTGTGTTTCGAGCTGCAAATTGGGAATGGCAACGGGCCCATATTTGGGGCGCCAAATGTAGCCATTAGGGCAGCACATAAAAGGCAATAAACACAGTCGCTTCATGGCGTTCTTTATGCCACTTTGCAGCGAGCCACAATGTGCGCTTTAAATGCTTCAAATGGGAATGTGGCAAGGTCCGAGACTGGGATCGAGCTACCAACAGCAGCAGCAGCTACTGTACTGCCCCAACGAGTGCTGTAGTATTGTGGTGTTGTAATTTATGTACCTCCCCCTTTGCTGTTGTTGTGGCTGTTGGCTTTATGTGATATTTGCCTGGGCTGCCTGTTGCCTGTTAGCCTATTGGGCCATTGGCCATGGCATAGGTGCTTTGTCTTAATCTAACGCCCATTGCACCATTCTATGGGCCTTAACGGCTTCAATTTAGCTGAAGTGATAGCAAATGATATTATGTGTACGCCACATGGCCACATACATGAATCAATATTGTGATATTATGTATACGACGTGTTGGTCGTGAGCACAAATAGCTCAAAATCGAGTGCTTGCTGCTTTTGGCAGCAGAAATTATAATTAAATGTAGTAAATTTAAAATATATCAGCAAGTTCATACTAATACATCATATATAGTTTATTAGTTATTTAAATTTAGTTAACCCGTTTCATAAACGTGCTGGAACATGCCAAGTGTGGGCTAGATTTTCGTTCAATGTCAGTGGCATGAACACTTGAAGGCTGTGTTGCAGGAGGCTTTTATGCCAGTCAGCTAGTCAGTCCGTTCGTTCGACTCCAATATTTTAATTAAAAATGTGCGCCTACATTTGATATCAATGCTGGAAAAGCTTATGAGTGACAGCAGCCGCTGCCGCGCTGCAATATGCGCCCTCTCGCCAACTAAATGTCTAGCTCAACTGTTGACGATGAATAGAAAAAAAAAAAAGGGAAAAATGGAAAAATCGAAAAATAGAAAAACGCGAACGGAAACGGAAGTAGACAGCGAGGCAAGCAAGACTAAAGTAGGAACAGACAGCTCTAGCGGAACAACGAGACGGGGTGTAGATAGCTGCTTATCGAGCCAGCCGCAACACTAGCAGCAGCAGCAGCAGCAGCAGCAGCAGCAGCAGCAGCAGCAGCAGCAGCAGCAAAGGCTGCAAAGGAATTGCGTTTTGCCACTTGCTCCACTTACATAAGAAATCAAACGTTCTGTTTGCCAAAAATACCAAAAAATTCCCCAAGATGTGGCAAAAGGGGGACATTCGACGTTGGCGGTCGTGGAAGTTCCTGAAAATAGTTTGCTATCAAATTGATATGTTTTCTTGCACATGTAGCGCGTGCCAGCAGCAGCGGCGTGGAAAGGAAAGTAGCTATAATAAATGGAAATGATATAATAATAATAACAGTATAAACGGCAACGAAGTAAGCGTTTAACATTGCGATAATCAATAATATTTCCGGGTGCTGGCTGGTTATAAACATATCCGGCTTACCCTATATACAAAGAGCGTGGCGCATACATTTGCCAGTCAGCCTTTCAATAGTATGTATATATATATATATATATATATATATGTGTGTGTGTTTGTGTGTTCTATTGACACATTTGCATGGCAATGGCTTTGAAATTGTTTTGTAGTAAATTCAACGAGAACTCAACACCCTAGAGTGCTTGTCAATATGTTCTCAAAATGTCTCTGACTCGTTCCACCTTTTGCTCGACTTCTCTCCCCTCGTTTCGTTCAGTCTTTCGCTCACAAAGTCGCTGTGGGATATATTGACAAATAGACAGTTAGTCAAAAAAGTATGCAAATAGCCGCTGGGAATGTCAACAACCTGTTATTGCATATATTTCCACAGCGAGACATATTAAATCAAAATATAGAAATCAATTGAAGCATATCGAACCTTAAAAGCGTATTTCAATGAGAAATGTATTAAAATTCTAAGAAAACTAATTCTAAGAAATTAGATGGTATTTAGATGAAGATATCCTTTATGTAATTATATATTTGTGTATAAAAATACTACATCAAGTAGTCATAGAATATTGGCTCAATTGCATATTGATATATGTATGTATGCATCTTTAACGATCTAGTTATAATTTCGACATATGAATCGAAATCCATGAAGTGCTTTTCACTCTTAATAAACATTTATCTCTGCCTTGTCTTACTTTCTTGACTAATAAGATCTGATTAAGTGCAACTTCTCAATGGAGATAAACAAAGACTTTACAAATATATTTTTCTCAGTGCTTGCATACTAATCTAATGTACTTTTGGTAGAGTCTTACTTTGGATGAGTCTTTGATCTACGATGCTTGCTGAGCTATAATGAAATCTTAATTGAATAGAAATTTTATTGAGCATGCGTTTTGGATCAACTGTTGTCTCATTCATTTCATTCACAGATTCATGTTAGTCTTATCTGAGAATAGAAATATAATTATCTTTTTCAGTGCTCACAAACAAACAAAACAAAGGCTCACACATGCACGCTTAATTAGCAATCAAGTGGTTGCTTTTTGTGCCACTCACTAGCTGCGTGATGTGTGCAACGTCTCGTTGCAAGCGGAAGCAAACAAAACGCTGGCCGCACGCCACAAAAGTCAACTGAAAATAAATTTAAATTTTAATTTCAATCTCAACAAAACGCGCACACACAAAAGCCAAATGCGGCAGCCAGCCAACGCCGATTGGCGAAGCTTGCTGCGTAGACAACTTTACGTGCCACAGCTGCCACGTTTGTATCTCTTTCCCTCTCTCTCTCTCTCTCTCTCTATGTATATATATATATATATATGTGTGTGTGTGTGTATGTGTGCTTGTGGCTGTGTGTGGCACGCATTGGCAGGTCCCTGCTCGGGCGCCGCCTGTTCGCATATCTCTGCATGCATATTGCACGGCTGGCCAAACTTGCGCATAAATGACTCAATCGAGTTTATTCCCAGATACACAAAGCTCCGCTAAAACGCCAAAGTTAATGCAGACATCACTTTCAAATAGAAATTAAATATGATTATTCTAATACTAGTGTAATCAGTTTTTATTAGTAGTAGTAGTTAAATATTTGAATTTAAAATGACTAAAAAACAAATGTTCCCAAATACAAAATGAGATACAATAATAAACTGAATGCATTAAGAAGAGATTTTAATAATAATAATAATAATAATAATAGTACAAAACAGGCAGAAGAAGATGTGCCATACCAATAAAAGACAAAGATGCGTGCATAAATCCCTCTCTGTCTGTTCGTATCGTTTCGATGAATAGCTAAATTTTACATAATTCTTTATATTGATGTTCAGTTGTAAATAATGTCAATATATGAACGAGTTTACATTTACATTCATTTGAATATTTGGGCCATATCTATTACCATCTATTCCAAAAATTGAGATTGCATTCGACACTTAATAATGCTGCACTCAGAGTGGTATGAATCTGACTCCTTTTATCTAAAATATATAAATAAAATATATAAAGAACATTCGAGTTACAAATAAACATCCGTTATTCTAGAAATAATTTGTGGTCTCCCGCACAGGTGTATATATAGACTATATATAGACTATAATACTATATACACTTGCCTATATACACTCACTTAATGTTTCTCTCCCATTTTTCTTTTTCTTTTATCTCACTCTGTACAAATATATACGACAGATAATATGTCATATGCCTTCGAAAATAAAAATCTATATTCAAATAATTTATTATTTATATAGCTCTGCGATAATCAGGCATGCAAATTTTCATCAATTTTATAAAACCTCATGAGAATCAGAAGATTTTTGGAATGCCCAACAGTCTGCGGCTTGTTTGTGTGGCTAAAGGGGAAAGATAGTCTTTAAGTGTATCTGTGTGTCGCTGTTAGATATTCATGCGCCATGAATGAATAAAGGGAAATCGCTTGGGCTGCTTTCTACCTTTAGCTGTGTGCCTAGCTGCCTGACTGCTCCTCTGACAGTCGCATGACGTATACGTCGCGTTGTCTGCTTGGAAATGTTCAGGCCCCTTTCATATATAAAGTCTCCTGTGGTCGATTCGTCCGTTCGCTCGATTTGCGTAACTATGCACAAGTTGACTCATTCACGTCTATGTGTGAGTGTGTGTGTGTGTGAGAGTGTGTGTGTGGGAGGGGGGCTGCTCTTTTAACTATAATGCTACACAGACCTGACCAAAACAGCATCAGGCTGTAATTATCCAGCTTGCATAATTTAGCCTCATGTTTTGTTACTTTCTATTTGGCTTTTTATGTTCGGCTTAGTGAGTAGGCGTCAGTCCACGCCCCAAACTGCCATTAGTCTGCAATTGTATTGATTTTTTGTCAGCCACATGGACTGTGGAATGTCATTTGGTAGCATTAATTGCTGTCATCTAAATTCATATTACACGTGGCCCCATTTTAATTGGTGTCCAGCACGCGAATACTATGTACATTGCAAATAATTGCCAGAACTTTCTAAGCTCCCGTTTCACCTAAATCAATTTATTATTGGAAGTTTTCTCAGTTATTGCAGATATTTACAGTACAGCCATGAAATGAGCTCTCAGACTCTTATTAAACATTATCACGAATAGTAAAAATTGCAATTATTTGTTAATGCATTAAATTAGCTGAAAAGGACAACTCATCAAATTTAATTAATACTAAATTACTATTATGTGAGATTCTTGTTCTTGAGCAACACCTTGCCTTTTAGAATACTTGTTTATTTAATCTACATTATCGAATAAATTCGATTATCCATAAATATGCATAGCCAAAATATAAAATAAATATATGGGTTTTCTTATTAATACATTTCTACATACATACATATCAATATAAATATAATATATCGAGGAATATTGAATTTGTGTTACTACACATGCCTCATTGCTTTCAGCCTTTAAAGTGCCTCATACGTACATATACATATATGTGCATACATACCTATGTATACATACACTGCGTGCACTCTTCATGTTGAGAGTTGAATACTTTCTATATTATTTGAGTTCAATTGAACTCTCTTTTATTGTTCATAAAAGAAAGTAAAAGTGGACTCTGAAACATATCAGTAAATATTTATTTAATGTTTTTACTAGAAAAAAGTTGCTTAAAATATACAATGTCTACCATGACGGTAGGGCAATCCGATAAAGACTATATCTCAAAAGTTTTGGTCTGCCTCTGCAATTCAGAACAAGTTTAAGTTTCTTGGAAATATCAGTTATTTTCCAGAATAATATGTACATAAAGACTTTCAGTATTTCGCTTTGATCAATACAACATTTTTTCAATGAGAATAACATTTGACTTTTTGTATTTCGCTTCGAGCAAACGAAACTAGCTAAGATGAGCCAACAACACGTCAGCGTCAGTTTACTATCATTTATCGTGGCTTGGCAGCTGGCATACTTGCTGCGAATATAGCCTTCCTTATATGTATAGGAATTGGGCCGTAATGCCAGTCGTCAGCGGTCGTCGCATTTAGTGTTGGGGCGTGGCCGTGGGTCTGGGTTTTAATTAGCCTTGAGTGCGTGTTTTGCGCCAAAAGGCATCAACAAATTGTTATATAAGCCACACGCCAACAAAGCGGTTTAAGGGCCTAAACATTGTCGTCACTCTGCCAGCATTTGCAATTGGCCAATTTATGCAGCACAAAAAAAAAAAAAAAAACCTAACTAAAATTAAATTGAAAGAGCTAGAGCAGAAAGGGGAAATGGCTGAAAAGACGCGAGGGCGTGCGTTTGACTTGTAAGGATATGTTGGCGCTCATTATGACCCTGAACGCTGCTACAGACTATGTACGCAGCCGACTCATGGCAAATGTTAAGGTTGGCAAAGTACAACAGGCCGAAAAGAACTGCAAACCAAAAAAGCTTTTAATTCGCGTGTTTACGACAAAAATTGCATGTGAAGCGCGTTAAAG
>JAUESO010000449.1:0-30775 GCA_030914385.1 Drosophila antonietae
ATCGAAGACGTTGCTATCGTAAATGTGATTTTGTTTTGCTAAACGAACTGATTAGTTCAGCTGACTGGTCGCATTTATATGAGTCGGTTGATGTTAATCATCATCACTTTTTTACTCAACTTTAGACACTATTCTTGATGTATGTGTACCACTCTGTAGTATTTCGCCGGTTTCGAATAAGCCGCCCTGGTTTTCTAAGACTCTTTTAAATTTAAGAAATATTAAATCAAGGTATTTTAAGAAATTTAAAAGGTCTTGTTCGGGCTGTTGACTGGGTGAAATATTCTCTAGCCAAGGTCAAATTTTAATCTCTTAAATTCTCGCTGTTATAAGAATTATCTTAATCGCGTTAAGCGCCAGTTTACTAGTGATCCTAAGCAATTTTACACTTTTGTAAATTCGAAGCGTAAATCTTCTGGTTTGCCACTCTCCTTTTTCTTTGGTACGGAAAAATCTTGTGAAGATCAGGTCTCTTCTGATCTATTTGCAAAATTCTTCCAATCAACTTATTCATCCGTTGACTGCTTCAATAACTCATACCCATTTTCCTTCTCTGAAACTTTTTCAATTGATGTTCCAAGAGTGTCTGTAGATTCATTGGCTGCAGCTATTAGGACATTGAAATCATCCTTTTCTCCAGGAGCTGATAATATTCCAAGTTGTGTGATTAAAGAGTGTAGTTCTTCTCTTCTGTCACCATTACTAAAGTTGTTTAACTTATCTTTGGATACTTCGGGTTTTCCTTCAAGTTGGAAAGAATCATTTATTATTCCGTTACATAAAGGCGGAAAATCTGATATTTCCAATTATAGAGGCATTGCGAAGCTTTCTGTAATTCCGAAGTTATTTGAAAAAATAATGACATCGTCATTGCAACACTTTTGTAAATCAATTATTCATCCATCGCAGCATGGGTTTTTTCAAAATCGATCAACCACTACGAATTTATTAGAATTCACTTCCATAGTTAATGACAGTTTTTCGAATAGAATGCAAACTGATGTTATTTATACGGACTTCAGTAAAGCATTTGAATCAGTTCACCACCATTTGCTAATTTTAAAGCTGGATCGCTTAGGATTTTCCCCTAAACTTTTACTGTGGGTATCATCCTACTTAAAGGGCAGAACTCAGAGAGTTTTGCTGAGAAATTCAATTTCAAAACTGATCTTTGTTACGTCAGGTGTTCCCCAGGGTAGCCATTTAGGCCCATTACTCTTTTCCCTTTTTATTAACGACCTTCCTAGTTGTATTTCTCATTCAAAGATACTTATGTATGCAGATGATGTAAAACTGTGCTTTTCATATTCTAACTCAACTGAGCATGTACATCTTCAAGATGACCTTAATGCATTTCAAGGTTGGTGTGAGGCTAATCAATTACATTTAAATTGTTCCAAATGTATGACAATGACCTTCTGTCGTACTGTTCCCCACTTGCTCGACTATAAAATAAATAATATATCCTTACAACGTATCTTCACTGTCAAAGACCTTGGCGTTCTCTTTGACACTAAACTTAATTTTAATCTGCATATTTCTGCCATCACAAATGAAGCCAAATGTGTTCTTGGTTTTATTAAACGTTGGTCTAAGGAATTTTAATGATCCTTTTGTTACCAAGCATTTATATATTTCACTTGTTCGCCCTATCTTGGAGTATTGTTCTGTTATTTGGTCTCCGCAGCATAAACTGTATCAGGATCGCATTGAATCAGTCCAAAAACAGTTTCTACTTTTTGCCTTAAGGGATCTAAATTGGAACAGTAATTTACGTTTGCCTTCCTATCATAGTAGGCTTCTTCTTATTGATCTGCCATCATTAATGAATCGTAGGACAATCTTAGGTATTACTTTCCTTCATAATTTGATTCACGGTAATATTGATTCGCCCACCCTGTTAATGCGTCTGCATTTCTCTGTTCCTTCCCGAACTACTAGAAACTTTCGTCCGTTAAATTTACCACATTGCACCACGGATTATTCTTTAAATTCTGCTTTCCATGTTTTGTGTCTTAACTATAATAAATATTATCACGTATTCTCCTTAGAGCTCTCTCTTCCGCTAATAAAATCATTGCTTTCAGCTTATCTTAGGGATCTTCATCTGAATGCCCGGATGTGAACTTTTGTTTTTGCTATCTATTTTATTTCACTCTCTATATCTCACTTTGAATTTTGTCTTTTTATTAATATTTCCTTTTATTTGCTAATCTTTAGTCTAAATATTTATTTGTAAATTCTTAGTTCATAATTAGGCCTAAGAACTTTTAATACTTAATTTTAAGTCTTCAAAAAACACTATTTTGTCATATTTTCATTAGTATCATTGACCACTTATGGCTGTGAATCGGGGCATAGCTGGCCGGTCTGGCAAATAAAACACCCCCATCGGGTTGGTGATACTAATGATTACTTAATGTTTCTGTACTTGTTTTTTGGCTTTATTAATTTAAAATTATATTTGTCTTAAGCTTGACTCTAGTTTTGTCAACACAATTATTATTAAGAAATTCCCCTATATAAAATAGGTGGAAGATCTGATATTTCCAATTATAGAGGTATTGCGAAATTATTTGCTATTCCGTAGTTATTTGAAAAAATTATAACATCGACCTTGCAACATTTTAGCAAATCGATTATTCAACCATCCCAACATGGTTTTGTTCAGAATCGATCAACATCCTCTAATTTACTTGAATTTACTTCGCTTGTCAATAACAGTTTTTCTAAAAAAAAATGCAAACTGAAATTATGCATGAGTCTAGGTATCAAAACCCGGACTCAGAAGTATAAATTTAATACTGAACTGAACACCACCGGAGTCAAGTGTATTCTTTCATGGTCCTTCGAACCGGATCACTTACTCACGGTCGTACAAACCTGAGTAAAGCGTGCCCTGATAGAATAAATTCGTGGTGGATCGATGCAGATCACAAGGTTACTAAGTGTTGTGGTGATTAGTGCTAAGTAAAGTGCTAAATTGTTAAAAATTGTTCTTTGGCTTAATAACACAGTCTGTGAGTAGAGGCACAGCACGATCAACCGGGTGATCAAAACAAAAAAACCTCCAATGTGTAAACCCAAAGAAACAAACAACAACTGGGTGTCGTCAATCATCAATATTTTACAAAGAAATTATATGATAGCATAATGGCAAATATCAGGACCTATTTAGAGTCACTGAAGGTCGAAGGTCCTGACCACGCCATAGACACATAGCAACCTTTAAACGGTGAAATATGAACGGAAACATCCAAAATAGTAATGTTTCAACTATAACGTTCGAACCCTATGAATGTGCTGGTAAACCTTGTGGATAAAAGAGCACATAGATTAAAGCTGCACATTGAAGAACTGCAAGCTAACTTAGAGCTCAGCATTCAGGAAGAAAGCTTTAGCTGTAGAGACAAGCTAGAGTTCCTGTGAAAAAAGTCCAGTCAACCCTTACAGATTTGGAGGTGAAATATAATAAGCTTACCGATGAAATTGAGGACATGGACGCATTGGAAGGAGAAGTCTACGTACTGTCAAGAAGACTTGACAGAAAAATAAGGGATTTGGACGATAAAAAAGAAGACATTCCAAAGCCACCGAGACCGACACTTTCTCATTTTGATGGAAATCCGAAGGCGTGGCCCACGTTCTTCGAGAGGTTCTCCAACATAATTCACAACAGGAAGGATATCAGCGACAAGACTAAGCTGATGTGTGCGAACACAGCTATTTCTAAACTTATCTTTGTTCGTCTGGTGTACCTCTGGGTAGCCATTTTAGGACCATTACTCTTTTCGCTTTTTATAAATGACCTTCCTAGTTGTGTCTCTTATTATATCATATTTATGTATGCGGATAATGTAAAACTTTGCCTTCCATACCTACAGTACAAATTGGGCATCTACACCTTCAAGATGACTTTAATGCATTTCTATCTTGGTGTGTGGTGAACCAGTTAAGCCATTGAAAATGGGAATTCAGGGTATAATGGTTTTGTGAAAATGTATGCTAACAGGCAGAAGGAGGCGTCGCAGACCCCACGAAGTATATATATTCTTGAACAGCACAAAAAAATAAGTGATTGAGCCCTGTCCGTCTGTCCGTCCGTCCGTCCGTATGAACGACGAGATTTCGAAAACTACAAAAGCTAGAGAGCTGATGAATTACCCCCAACGGATGAAGTCCAAGTCTAAATCTACAAGCAAAAAAAAACAACTCAAGATGCTGTCAGGAATAACTCTGGAATCATGCAGGCGATAGCTAATAAAGATGCAATATCAGTCGTAGATGGTTTGCCAGCAGAATTCACTTCCAATCACTCAGCGCTGGTGAAAGAGGGTGCCATCGATCATCAATATTTTCAGGAGAAAATATACGAAAGTATAATGGCAAAAGTCAGGACTTATGTAAAGTCTTTGAAGGTCGAAGTTGCCGACCACGCCATAGACATCGATCAGGCATCGACCAGCAAAAAGTGGGAAACGCAACCGGAAACAGCTAAAGAAGCAATGTTTCCACGCAGCAATCCCAGCCCAGCGGATGTGTTGGTAGAACTTGTGGACAAGAGAGCTCTTAGAGTAAGGCAACACGTTGAAGAAGTGTATGCCAATCTAGAGGTCAGAAACCGCGAAGAAATTCTTGTCTATAAAGGCAAGCTTAATTTCCTGTGGAATAAAGTCCAGTCAACACTCACCAATCTAGAGGCGAAGTATTATTATTATTATTTTTTTTTTTTTTTTTTTTTTTTGTTGGGCTGAGGTAGGAAAAAATGCTTTATGCACCGTCAGTCAGGTCGTCACTCTGACCGGTGTGTCGGACTGCATGCCTGCTTACCGACTAAAAAATCCTCCTCTTCTGGGGCTCGAATCCGCTTGGAACCAGGAGTTATCCCGCATTAACCTTCAAGGTGGAGCCCCATCGTGTGCTCTAAATGAGCGTTGCCCTCTGTGTGTCTGCGTCCAGGTCGTACTTCTTCCGCCGCAGAATCTTTTCGGCGAAGTCATAGACTTTTTCCATGCATCTATGCTGCTGCACATTCGCTGAACTAATGTCTCTACTTTGACTTCACCGAGTGTTTCTGCCAGGTCGATTCTTTCTTCCGACCACCTTTTGCAGTTGAAGAAGGTGTGTTCTGCATCGTCCATTGCATTTTCGCAGTAAATACAGCTGGGTTCGGCAGTTTTCCCCATCTTATTTAGGTACTTTCGAAAGTATCCATGTCCGGAGAGCAGTTGTGTCAAATAGAACGACGTTTCACCGTGTTTTCTGTTTATCCACTTCTCTATATCGGGGATTATTCTAGCGGTCCATCTTCCATACCTTTCGCATGACCATCTCGCCTTCCACGAGACTATGGTTTGCTGTCGTATGCTCTTTCCCGTCTGTTCTGAGAATTCCCCTCTTTGCCGAAGATTCCATATTCTTTGGCGCTCTTGGGCAAGCAGGTCAACCGGTATGACTGCTGCTATCACAGTCACGGCAGCCCCAGAGACTGTGCGGTACGCCGATGTTATCCTTAAGGCTGCTCTTCGTTGCACAGATAACATCGGTTTTCTCCTTACATTCGCCTTTAAGGTGATTGCCCATACTTCACTACCATATAGTAGTATTGTGTTTGTCGCTTCCATGAGGAGCCTTCGTTTTGCTGCCGTCGGGCCGTCAACGTTTGCCATCAGTCTACTCAAAGACCCCGTTGCTATCGCTGTTTTTCGCGTGGCATATTTCAGCTGATCCCAGAAGGTGAGTTTACTATCTAGTCTAACGCCTAGATAGTTCACTGTCCTCTGAGTCCTTATCAGGTTTCCGCTTACTCGCATCTCTATTTCGGTTGGGATCTGCTTCCCCGTGAACAGAAGTAATTCTGTTTTATGGGTTGCAAGTTCCAATCCTCGAGAGCTAAGCCATGTCTGTGTGCGGATCATGACTTGGGTAAGTCTCTTTTGGGCCTCTATGGTGTTTCTGGAGGTAATGACGGCTGCGATATCGTCGGCATATCCAATTAGAAAGGTGTCTTCAGGCATTTCCAGTCTTAGGATATCGTCATAGCTGATATTCCACAGGTCTGGTCCCAGGATTGACCCCTGTGCAGCTCCTCTAGTCACTTTATACCGTTTCGTACCAGTCTGTGTGGAGTACAGGAGTATTCGATCCTGCAAATAGCTCCTGATCATACTCATGAGGTACTCCGGTATATGGAAGCGGTGCTCCAAGGAGGCGAGTATATCAGTCCACCTGACACTATTAAAGGCGTCGTTGTAGATTTTCCAGCTCTGAACCCGTGTTGCCTGGGGCTAAGTCCTCCAGCGGCCTCTACTGCAGCGAGTAGTCTGGGCCTTAAGAGCTTTTCTAACAGCTTTCCAGCTGTGTTTAGCATACACAATGGGCGATAAGCCGAAGGTGAGTTGGGATCGCCTTTGCCTTTGCTAATGAGCACCAATCTCTGTTCTTTCCACGCTTCTGGGAATAGACATGCGTTATACATCCTAAGTAGAAAAGTAGGCCGTCCTGATGTTATCACCTTCAGTATCTCCCCCGGTATATTATCTGGCCCTGGCGCTTTTTTATTCTTCAGGGAGAGAGCTGCAATGTTAAGTTCCTCCTCGGTGAAGATTGGGACTGCACCATCGAGCTCTACGGGTACTCGCTCATGCGTATCGTGGATGTGTGTTGGAAATAGTGTTTCCACTATGTGATCCATCGTTTCATCATCCACGTTTGGCACTGCTCCGTAGTTTCTCAGCTTCTTCATGACTATTTTATAGCCAAGTCCCCAAGGGTCTTTGTTTATATCTCTGCAGAGCTCTTTCCACTTGTCATGCTTACTGCGTGTGATAGCAATCGACAGTTCTTTTCTCGCAATCTTAGCTGCTAACGCTTCCGTCATAAAATTTCCAGAGCGTCGTGCCCTTGTTAATCTTCTTCTGCGTTGTATGCATACTTTCCTTTTTTCTGCAATATCGTGGTTCCACCAGTACGCCTGTCGTCTACCTCCGTGTTTGCTGTGTGTTTTTGGCATCGAAACGTTACACGCTCTTTCCATAGCTGTTAGACTTCTTTCGATTATTTGCTTCGAGGTCAATGTACCATCGAACTGTCGTTCTCGTCTATCTACTTCAGCTAGTAATTTACCTGTATCCACCTTACTTATGTCCCATCTGTGGGAAGTCTTTCTTGGGCATGATGGGAAGTTTTGCTGACTGATATTCCGGAAGGCATATGAGATGTACTCGTGATCACTGCCCGTGAAGTCATCGAGTATCTTCCAGTCCTTTATCCGATCTACGATCTGTTCGGATCCAAAGGTTACGTCAGGTATTGTGCCTTCACATCCCGGCCTATGGAATGTAGCTCTGCTTCCGCAGTTTGCTAGAGGCGAAGTATGAATGTTTTGCCTTTGACAGTGATGAAATAGATGAGTTGGAATGCAATGTCGACTCACTTCTTAACAGATTAAATATAAGTATATGTGACTTGCAGAACAAAAAAGAACACGTGCCAGATCTACCGAAAGCGGATCTATCCTATTTTAATGGAGATCCCAAGGAGTGGCCAACGTTCTTCGGGCTATCCACCGATGTGATTCACAAAAGGACGGACATCAGCGACACAAGGAAGCTGAATTACCTGAAATCATTTCTAAAAGGTGAAGCCAAAATGGTAGTAACCCATTATTAAGCGGATCGTCTGGTAGCTACATCGCAGCGTGGAATTTGATATGCAAACGCTACGAAAATAAGCGCAAAATATTTGCTAACGCCGTTAACCAGCTAGTGGACATGGAGCTACTGGAAAATTATGATGGAGCCAGCATCCGCAAGTTCTTGGACACAGCAAATGAGTGTATTCACATCATTAAGACAGAACGCCAGATTGGCAATGATGTTGATGTGATACTTGCTCAAATCTTGCTTCGAAGATTTTCTACGGAAGTCCTAATGCTTTACGAGCAACATGTAAAGAGGACCAGAGAAATTCAGTCCTTGAGCAATGTACTCGAATTTATTGATCAATTATTTAACTCAATAGACTCAGTAAAAAAAGTGGAATCCAAACGTCGTCGGAAGTTAAAAAATCGAGCTACAAAAGATGCCGTTTTTGGCGACTGGATAACCACGAAATAGCCAAGTGCCACAAATTTAGAGCCGAGTCAGTGAAAAATCGCACGGAATTTATGACTAAAAAAGCTCTATGCTTCAAATGTCTAGGAGCACATTTCACCAAAGAGTGCAAAAAGGATTGGACGTGCAATCAATGCACCAAGCCGCACCACTATTTGCTTCACGAAGATGCAAACAAAAAAGAAACCGTCAGCAGCAATTGTCTCAAACAAAATAAGGGACAAGATACTTTATGTGCAGTATGGTAGTTCTCAGTTGAATGAGTTAGACTTGTTTTTTTTGCGCTCCGTGATCACTTTTTTATTTTTGTATTTCGACTATTTATTTTATTTAAATTTCACACAGTTGCGGTCTTTTTATTTTTTTTATTGCAAAGATCTTTGTTTCTGATCTTTATTAGACAAGCAGCTGATTCGCACAGGCCCAATTTATTAATTGTTGGCTTTGTGAAAATCTTATGCACGCCAAATGTGCTGGACTTACTGGGCAAGACTATGATAAGATTATGTCCACTGCTAAAATTGGTAGTGGTGGCTTACGTTGGTCTTGGAAAAACAAATTAATTTTTCCAAGATGTATAATGCTGTGAGGGTTCAATTTTTTAAATTGAATAAAATTTCTAAGCAGCTATCCAGTGACCTGGTAGCTGCTGAAGATTTATTAGTCAATTTTAAGTTTGATGACCCTCAATCTGAAGCTGAGAATCCTTCTTTGTTAGTTCCTCCTCCTGTACTAACATCGTCTCTCAACTCACTTGCTCCTCCCTCACCTTGTGTTTCTGTTCTGTCTTCATCCCCTCGCTCGATTTGTGTTCCCTCGCCTTGTCCGGAGGCTACTACCTTAACAGTTGATGGTGTTACCGAATCTCTTGTCCCTGTTCAAAAATTGGATCCTCCTCCAAGTGTTCTTCTTACAGAGAATGGTAATACGTTAACCAATTCGGGTATTAAGCTTTCTGCGGATACAACATGTGAAGCAGTATCTTCATACATTTGCTCTAAGATCTCTGTGAATGTTTCTGTTTCTATATCGAAGTTTAATTTCTCGACTCCTCGTGAAATTTCTTCGTTTAAGTTAAATGTACCGGTTGAATATTTCACAACTATATGTGATCCCAAATTTTGGCCACCACATAGTTGTGCATGAATTCAAACCGAAGAATCGTAATAGATCAGCTTCTATTGCGTTGAATATACCTTCGGTGCAATCTTCATCAAAAACTGCACCAAAAAAAACTAAGAATAAACAAGATTTTTCTCAATTGTCCCTAATCTACCAAAATGTTCGGGGTATAAATTCTAAGCTTAAAAGCATATTCCTTTATAGTTTCAGTTCATTCATATTATCTCATTTAACAGAAACGTGGTTAAGTCAGTATTCATAATAGTGAAATTCTGTCAAGTAATAGCTTTATTTATAGACTTGATCGCTTAAACCGTAGAGGAGGTGGAGTTTTGATCGCTGTTAAGTCCAGTATCCTCTCGGATTTGTTTACATTTTCCTCATTTCATGATGTGGAGATTATAGGTGTTAAATTAACTCTCCCATCGCGTTCATTATTATTACATGTTCATATATTCCTCCTCAAGGGATTTCACAAAATCTTGAGGTTCTAAAGAACAGCATTTACTTAACGATCAAGCCAAGGATAAAAAGCAAATTCACCACAACGCAGGAACTTGTCATGCGGAAAGATGCCGAAGATTGGATGGCTGCGAGCTTGCAGACCAATATTTCAACGATACCCAATACCCAGCCGAATTGATGTAATCATTGGCGTTCATTTCACTAATAATGTTGGAAAATGTAAAGAAAATCAACGAAATTCTGGGACAGAAAACTTAACTTGGATGGATTGTTTCCGGCAACATAGCTAGATCATCAAGCAACAAAGTGATCACCGCAACAACAATATGTTTGGACGATCTCGAGCGATTCTGGGAGCTTAAAAGTAATACAAGCGACAGCGACGATGGCAACAATTGTGAATAAAGGTTCCAGGAAACAATCACCAGAGACGAAAATTTAGAAAAAAAAATGTCGAGTTAAAAATCTCGCGAAAACAGGCTATGGCGAGACTACTACAAATGGAAGACCAATTCAAGAAACCAGAGACAGCAGTGGCTGGCTGTCTCATTCTCTGGCCCCCCGCAGAATATGTAATATTCATATCTCCTATACATACATCTCCTACGCACTCAACAATTAGGAGGTAGTGCCGATAACCATAAGGGCTCTGACCCTATCCCTTAGCGATGATATAATATATTATAAACGAACGCTGAGCCTTACAAACTCAGCTAGCAATAATATAATACGATAAGCTGAGACTTACAAACTCAGCACTAAGGTTTGAAATTATGCATGAGTCTATATAAAATCGCCGGACTCAGAAGAATAAAACCAATACTGAACTGAACACCACCGCAGTCAAGTGTATTCATTCATGGTCCTTCGAGCCGGATCACTTACTCACGGACCTACAAACCTGAGTAAAGTGTGCCCTGATAGAATAAATTCATGGTGTATCGATCCAGACCACAAGATTACTAAGTGTTTGTGATTAGTGCTAAGTAAAGTGCTAAATTGTTAAAAATTGTTCTTTGGCTTAACAACACAATCTGTGAGTAGAGGCACAGCACGATCAACCGGGTGATCAAAACAAAAAAAACCTCCAATGTGTAAACCCAAAGAAACAAACAACAACTGGGTGTCGTCAATCATCAATATTTTACAAAGAAATTATATGATAGCATAATGGCAAATATCAGGACCTATTTAGAGTCACTGAAGGTCAAAGGTGCTGACCACGCCATAGACGCATACCAACCTTTAAACGGTGAAATGTGAACGGAAACATCCAAAATAGTAATGTTTCAACTAAAACGTTCGAACGTTCGAGCACTTAGATTAAAACTGCACATTGAAGAAGTGCAAGCTAGGTTAGAGCTCAGCAATCAGGAAGAAAGCTTTAGCTATAGAGACAAGCTAATGTTCCTGTGGAAAAAAGTCCAGTCAACGCTTACAGGTTTGGAGGTAAAATATAATAAGGTTACCGATGAAATTGAAGGCATGGACGCATAGGAAGGAGAAGTCTACGTACTGTCAAAAAGACTTGACAGAAAAATAAAGGATTTGGACGATAAAAAAGACGTTCCAAAGCACCGAGACCGACACTGCCTCACTTTAATGGAAATCCGAAGGCGTGGCCTACGTTCTTCGAGCGATTCTCCAAGATAATTCACAACAGGAAGGATATCAGCGACAAGACTAAGCTGATGTACCTAAAATTATACCTCAGAGGAGACGGCCAAAAGGTCATAAGCCATTTCACACTTGAATCGGCTAACTACAATGGAGCGTGGGACTATTTATGTAAACACTACAAACGCTATACCGTTAAAGAGCCAGTGGACACGGAACTGCCGAAGAAAAACGATGAAGGCAGTATCCACAAGTTCGTGAGCTCCGTTTACAATGACAACGTCACCGCTGATCAGAAGCTAGCATATCAAGCTGCTTTGGATGCAATTGTTTTCTCCCCGCTGGAAGGCGTCCACATGGGAGGAAATATAACAAACAAAACAAATGAAAGTGAAGTCTGTTCACTACCAAATCAAACAAAGGATCAACCTCAAGAGCCTGAGGTTATAAAGGATGGATGCGCGAGTGTTGCCACATCGACATCAACGTTGAGTACCGCTGAAGATAAATCAACATATATCCAATTGGTCATTCAACCATTTAATAATATTGCCACTGTTAGCAGCACGACAGATGATAAAACTTCCACGGAAACTGCGACTGCGTCTGCAAATCTAACTGATGGTAAAAATTATATTAACCCTAATTCTTCTTCTGAGATCACAGCAGAGCAATTAAATCTGGCACCTGCCTCGAAGACGGAGGCTGTAAACACCATAGCTACATCGGAAGAGAACTTCACCGGGTATAGCAGCAACAGTACTATACAGAAAGAAACTCCCGGATCCACTACAACAGCTACCCAACGACAGCCTCATCATGAAAGTGGACATAGCTTCCATTTGGAGATTTTGGCATCGGCATCGGAATCAGTGCCGCAAGAGATCACCGTCTCAACAGATGAAAAAATTAACGTCATCAATAAGAAGCGTACACATTTCAAAGAGGCTCAACTATACTTGGCATGGGAACCACCACCAGCACAAACATACTCAGTTTGCCTAGTTACTACACTTCTCTGGCCCCCCGCAGAATGTTCAGGCATCAACATACCAAATATACATAATATAAGCATATACATATATTGTTCATGCATTAACATGCAAAATATAAGCATACATATCCTATGCAATCACAACTAGCAGGTAGTGCAGCAAATAACCAAAAGGACCACATGTGTGGACCACTTAGCGATAAGAAATACGAACGCTGAGCCTTACAAATTCAGCTATAGACTAAGATAGCAATAGACCAATGCTGAGACTTACAAACTCAGCACTATGTACACTAGATTAAAGGGATGAATTTACGCATGAGTCTAGGTATAAAAAACCCAGACTCAGAAGAATAAAGTCAATACTCAACTAAACACCATCATAGTCACGTGATTCGCACAAACGGGGAAATGCGAACGGAAACATCCAAAATAGTAATGTTTCAACTAAAACGTTCGAACCCTATGAATGTGCTGGTAAACCTTGTGGATAAAAAAGCACATAGATTAAAGCTGCACATTGAAGAACTGCAAGCTAACTTAGAGCTCAGCATTCAGGAAGGAAGCTTTAGCTGTAGAGACAAGCTAGAGTTCCTGTGAAAAAAGTCCAGTCAACCCTTACAGATTTGGAGGTGAAATATAATAAGCTTACCGATGAAATTGAGGACATGGACGCATTGGAAGGAGAAGTCTACGTACTGTCAAGAAGACTTGACAGAAAAATAAGGGATTTGGACGATAAAAAAGAAGACATTCCAAAGCCACCGAGACCGACACTTTCTCATTTTGATGGAAATCCGAAGGCGTGGCCCACGTTCTTCGAGCGGTTCTCCAACATAATTCACAACAGGAAGGATATCAGCGACAAGACTAAGCTGATGTGTGCGAACACAGCTATTTCTAAACTTATCTTTGTTTCGTCTGGTGTACCTCTGGGTAGCCATTTAGGACCATTACTCTTTTCGCTTTTTATAAATGACCTTCCTAGTTGTGTCTCTTATTATATCATATTTATGTATGCGGATAATGTAAAACTTTGCCTTCCATACTACAGTACAAATTGGCATCTACACCTTCAAGATGACTTTAATGCATTTCTATCTTGGTGTGTGGTGAACCAGTTAAGCCATTGAAAATGGGAATTCAGGGTATAATGGTTTTGTGAAAATGTATGTAACAGGCAGAAGGAGGCGTCGCAGACCCCACGAAGTATATATATTCTTGAACAGCACAAAAAAATAAGTTGATTGAGCCCTGTCCGTCTGTCCGTCCGTCCGTCCGTATGAACGACGAGATTTCGAAAACTACAAAAGCTAGAGAGCTGATGAATTACCCCCAACGGATAAAGTCCAAGTCTAAATCTACAAGCAAAAAAAAACAACTCAAGATGCTGTCAGGAATAACTCTGGAATCATGCAGGAGAAAATATACGAAAGTATAATGGCAAAAGTCAGGACTTATGTAGAGTCTTTGAAGGTCGAAGTTGCCGACCACGCCATAGACATCGATCAGGCATCGACCAGCAAAAAGTGGGAAACGCAACCGGAAACAGCTAAAGAAGCAATGTTTCCACGCAGCAATCCCAGCCCAGCGGATGTGTTGGTAGAACTTGTGGACAAGAGAGCTCTTAGAGTAAGGCAACACGTTGAAGAAGTGTATGCCAATCTAGAGGTCAGAAACCGCGAAACAAGGAAGCTGAATTACCTGAAATCATTTCTAAAAGGTGAAGCCAAAATGGTAGTAACCCATTATTAAGCGGATCGTCTGGTAGCTACATCGCAGCGTGGAATTTGATATGCAAACGCTACGAAAATAAGCGCAAAATATTTGCTAACGCCGTTAACCAGCTAGTGGACATGGAGCTACTGGAAAATTATGATGGAGCCAGCATCCGCAAGTTCTTGGACACAGCAAATGAGTGTATTCACATCATTAAGACAGAACGCCAGATTGGCAATGATGTTGATGTGCTACTTGCTCAAATCTTGCTTCGAAGATTTTCTACGGAAGTCCTAATGCTTTACGAGCAACATGTAAAAAGGACCAGAGAAATTCAGTCCTTGAGCAATGTACTCGAATTTATTGATCAATTATTTAACTCAATAGACTCAGTAAAAAAAGTGGAATCCAAACGTCGTCGGAAGTTAAAAAATCGAGCTACAAAAGATGCCGTTTTTGGCGACTGGATAACCACGAAATAGCCAAGTGCCACAAATTTAGAGCCGAGTCAGTGAGAAATCGCACGGAATTTATGACTAAAAAAGCTCTATGCTTCAAATGTCTAGGAGCACATTTCACCAAAGAGTGCAAAAAGGATTGGACGTGCAATCAATGCACCAAGCCGCACCACTATTTGCTTCACGAAGATGCAAACAAAAGAGAAACCGTCAGCAGCAATTGTCTCAAACAAAATAAGGGACAAGATACTTTATGTGCAGTATGGTAGTTCTCAGTTGAATGAGTTAGACTTGTTTTTTTTGCGCTCCGTGATCACTTTTTTATTTTTGTATTTCGACTATTTATTTTATTTAAATTTCACACAGTTGCGGTCTGTTTTATATTGCAAAGATCTTTGTTTCTGATCTTTATTAGACAAGCAGCTGATTCGGCACAGGCCCAATTTATTAATTGTTGGCTTTGTGAAAATCTTATGCACGCCAAATGTGCTGGACTTACTGGGCAAGACTATGATAAGATTATGTCCACTGCTAAAATTGGTAGTGGTGGCTTACGTTGGTCTTGGAAAAACAAATTAATTTTTCCAAGATGTATAATGCTGTGAGGGTTCAATTTTTTAAATTGAATAAAATTTCTAAGCAGCTATCCAGTGACCTGGTAGCTGCTGAAGATTTATTAGTCAATTTTAAGTTTGATGACCCTCAATCTGAAGCTGAGAATCCTTCTTTGTTAGTTCCTCCTCCTGTACTAACATCGTCTCTCAACTCACTTGCTCCTCCCTCACCTTGTGTTTCTGTTCTGTCTTCATCCCCTCGCTCGATTTGTGTTCCCTCGCCTTGTCCGGAGGCTACTACCTTAACAGTTGATGGTGTTACCGAATCTCTTGTCCCTGTTCAAAAATTGGATCCTCCTCCAAGTGTTCTTCTTACAGAGAATGGTAATACGTTAACCAATTCGGGTATTAAGCTTTCTGCGGATACAACATGTGAAGCAGTATCTTCATACATTTGCTCGAAGATCTCTGTGAATGTTTCTGTTTCTATATCGAAGTTTAATTTCTCGACTCCTCGTGAAATTTCTTCGTTTAAGTTAAATGTACCGGTTGAATATTTCACAACTATATGTGATCCCAAATTTTGGCCACCACATAGTTGTGCATGAATTCAAACCGAAGAATCGTAATAGATCAGCTTCTATTGCGTTAAATATACCTTCGGTGCAATCTTCATCAAAAACTGCACCAAAAAAACTAAGAAATAAACAAGATTTTTCTCAATTGTCCCTAATCTACCAAAATGTTCGGGGTATAAATTCTAAGCTTAAAAGCATATTCCTTTATAGTTTCAGTTCATTCATATTATCTCATTTAACAGAAACGTGGTTAAGTCAGTATTCATAATAGTGAAATTCTGTCAAGTAATAGCTTTATTTATAGACTTGATCGCTTAAACCGTAGAGGAGGTGGAGTTTTGATCGCTGTTAAGTCCAGTATCCTCTCGGATTTGTTTACATTTTCCTCATTTCATGATGTGGAGATTATAGGTGTTAAATTAACTCTCCCATCGCGTTCATTATTTATTACATGTTCATATATTCCTCCTCAAGGGATTTCACAAAATCTTGAGGTTCTAAAGAACAGCATTTACTTAACGATCAAGCCAAGGATAAAAAGCAAATTCACCACAACGCAGGAACTTGTCATGCGGAAAGATGCCGAAGATTGGATGGCTGCGAGCTTGCAGACCAATATTTCAACGATACCCAATACCCAGCCGAATTGATGTAATCATTGGCGTTCATTTCACTAATAATGTTGGAAAATGTAAAGAAAATCAACGAAATTCTGGGACAGAAAACTTAACTTGGATGGATTGTTTCCGGCAACATAGCTAGATCATCAAGCAACAAAGTGATCACCGCAACAACAATATGTTTGGACGATCTCGAGCGATTCTGGGAGCTTAAAAGTAATACAAGCGACAGCGACGATGGCAACAATTGTGAATAAAGGTTCCAGGAAACAATCACCAGAGACGAAAATTTAGAAAAAAAATGTCGAGTTAAAAATCTCGCGAAAACAGGCTATGGCGAGACTACTACAAATGGAAGACCAATTCAAGAAACCAGAGACAGCAGTGGCTGGCTGTCTCATTCTCTGGCCCCCCGCAGAATATGTAATATTCATATCTCCTATACATACATCTCCTACGCACTCAACAATTAGGAGGTAGTGCCGATAACCATAAGGGCTCTGACCCTATCCCTTAGCGATGATATAATATATTATAAACGAACGCTGAGCCTTACAAACTCAGCTAGCAATAATATAATACGATAAGCTGAGACTTACAAACTCAGCACTAAGGTTTGAAATTATGCATGAGTCTATATAAAATCGCCGGACTCAGAAGAATAAAACCAATACTGAACTGAACACCACCGCAGTCAAGTGTATTCATTCATGGTCCTTCGAGCCGGATCACTTACTCACGGACCTACAAACCTGAGTAAAGTGTGCCCTGATAGAATAAATTCATGGTGTATCGATCCAGACCACAAGATTACTAAGTGTTTGTGATTAGTGCTAAGTAAAGTGCTAAATTGTTAAAAATTGTTCTTTGGCTTAACAACACAATCTGTGAGTAGAGGCACAGCACGATCAACCGGGTGATCAAAACAAAAAAACCTCCAATGTGTAAACCCAAAGAAACAAACAACAACTGGGTGTCGTCAATCATCAATATTTTACAAAGAAATTATATGATAGCATAATGGCAAATATCAGGACCTATTTAGAGTCACTGAAGGTCAAAGGTGCTGACCACGCCATAGACGCATACCAACCTTTAAACGGTGAAATGTGAACGGAAACATCCAAAATAGTAATGTTTCAACTAAAACGTTCGAACGTTCGAGCACTTAGATTAAAACTGCACATTGAAGAAGTGCAAGCTAGGTTAGAGCTCAGCAATCAGGAAGAAAGCTTTAGCTATAGAGACAAGCTAATGTTCCTGTGGAAAAAAGTCCAGTCAACGCTTACAGGTTTGGAGGTAAAATATAATAAGGTTACCGATGAAATTGAAGGCATGGACGCATAGGAAGGAGAAGTCTACGTACTGTCAAAAAGACTTGACAGAAAAATAAAGGATTTGGACGATAAAAAAGACGTTCCAAAGCACCGAGACCGACACTTGCCTCACTTTAATGGAAATCCGAAGGCGTGGCCTACGTTCTTCGAGCGATTCTCCAAGATAATTCACAACAGGAAGGATATCAGCGACAAGACTAAGCTGATGTACCTAAAATTATACCTCAGAGGAGACGGCCAAAAGGTCATAAGCCATTTCACACTTGAATCGGCTAACTACAATGGAGCGTGGGACTATTTATGTAAACACTACAAACGCTATACCGTTAAAGAGCCAGTGGACACGGAACTGCCGAAGAAAAACGATGAAGGCAGTATCCACAAGTTCGTGAGCTCCGTTTACAATGACAACGTCACCGCTGATCAGAAGCTAGCATATCAAGCTGCTTTGGATGCAATTGTTTTCTCCCCGCTGGAAGGCGTCCACATGGGAGGAAATATAACAAACAAAACAAATGAAAGTGAAGTCTGTTCACTACCAAATCAAACAAAGGATCAACCTCAAGAGCCTGAGGTTATAAAGGATGGATGCGCGAGTGTTGCCACATCGACATCAACGTTGAGTACCGCTGAAGATAAATCAACATATATCCAATTGGTCATTCAACCATTTAATAATATTGCCACTGTTAGCAGCACGACAGATGATAAAACTTCCACGGAAACTGCGACTGCGTCTGCAAATCTAACTGATGGTAAAAATTATATTAACCCTAATTCTTCTTCTGAGATCACAGCAGAGCAATTAAATCTGGCACCTGCCTCGAAGACGGAGGCTGTAAACACCATAGCTACATCGGAAGAGAACTTCACCGGGTATAGCAGCAACAGTACTATACAGAAAGAAACTCCCGGATCCACTACAACAGCTACCCAACGACAGCCTCATCATGAAAGTGGACATAGCTTCCATTTGGAGATTTTGGCATCGGCATCGGAATCAGTGCCGCAAGAGATCACCGTCTCAACAGATGAAAAAATTAACGTCATCAATAAGAAGCGTACACATTTCAAAGAGGCTCAACTATACTTGGCATGGGAACCACCACCAGCACAAACATACTCAGTTTGCCTAGTTACTACACTTCTCTGGCCCCCCGCAGAATGTTCAGGCAATCAACATACCAAATATACATAATATAAGCATATACATATATTGTTCATGCATTAACATGCAAAATATAAGCATACATATCCTATGCAATCACAACTAGCAGGTAGTGCAGCAAATAACCAAAAGGACCACATGTGTGGACCACTTAGCGATAAGAAATACGAACGCTGAGCCTTACAAATTCAGCTATAGACTAAGATAGCAATAGACCAATGCTGAGACTTACAAACTCAGCACTATGTACACTAGATTAAAGGGATGAATTTACGCATGAGTCTAGGTATAAAAAACCCAGACTCAGAAGAATAAAGTCAATACTCAACTAAACACCATCATAGTCACGTGATTCGCACAAACGGGGAAATGCGAACGGAAACATCCAAAATAGTAATGTTTCAACTAAAACGTTCGAACCCTATGAATGTGCTGGTAAACCTTGTGGATAAAAAAGCACATAGATTAAAGCTGCACATTGAAGAACTGCAAGCTAACTTAGAGCTCAGCATTCAGGAAGGAAGCTTTAGCTGTAGAGACAAGCTAGAGTTCCTGTGAAAAAAGTCCAGTCAACCCTTACAGATTTGGAGGTGAAATATAATAAGCTTACCGATGAAATTGAGGACATGGACGCATTGGAAGGAGAAGTCTACGTACTGTCAAGAAGACTTGACAGAAAAATAAGGGATTTGGACGATAAAAAAGAAGACATTCCAAAGCCACCGAGACCGACACTTTCTCATTTTGATGGAAATCCGAAGGCGTGGCCCACGTTCTTCGAGCGGTTCTCCAACATAATTCACAACAGGAAGGATATCAGCGACAAGACTAAGCTGATGTGTGCGAACACAGCTATTTCTAAACTTATCTTTGTTTCGTCTGGTGTACCTCTGGGTAGCCATTTAGGACCATTACTCTTTTCGCTTTTATAAATGACCTTCCTAGTTGTGTCTCTTATTATATCATATTTATGTATGCGGATAATGTAAAACTTTGCCTTCCATACTACAGTACAAATTGGCATCTACACCTTCAAGATGACTTTAATGCATTTCTATCTTGGTGTGTGGTGAACCAGTTAAGCCATTGAAAATGGGAATTCAGGGTATAATGGTTTTGTGAAAATGTATGTAACAGGCAGAAGGAGGCGTCGCAGACCCCACGAAGTATATATATTCTTGAACAGCACAAAAAAATAAGTTGATTGAGCCCTGTCCGTCTGTCCGTCCGTCCGTCCGTATGAACGACGAGATTTCGAAAACTACAAAAGCTAGAGAGCTGATGAATTACCCCCAACGGATAAAGTCCAAGTCTAAATCTACAAGCAAAAAAAAACAACTCAAGATGCTGTCAGGAATAACTCTGGAATCATGCAGGAGAAAATATACGAAAGTATAATGGCAAAAGTCAGGACTTATGTAGAGTCTTTGAAGGTCGAAGTTGCCGACCACGCCATAGACATCGATCAGGCATCGACCAGCAAAAAGTGGGAAACGCAACCGGAAACAGCTAAAGAAGCAATGTTTCCACGCAGCAATCCCAGCCCAGCGGATGTGTTGGTAGAACTTGTGGACAAGAGAGCTCTTAGAGTAAGGCAACACGTTGAAGAAGTGTATGCCAATCTAGAGGTCAGAAACCGCGAAACAAGGAAGCTGAATTACCTGAAATCATTTCTAAAAGGTGAAGCCAAAATGGTAGTAACCCATTATTAAGCGGATCGTCTGGTAGCTACATCGCAGCGTGGAATTTGATATGCAAACGCTACGAAAATAAGCGCAAAATATTTGCTAACGCCGTTAACCAGCTAGTGGACATGGAGCTACTGGAAAATTATGATGGAGCCAGCATCCGCAAGTTCTTGGACACAGCAAATGAGTGTATTCACATCATTAAGACAGAACGCCAGATTGGCAATGATGTTGATGTGCTACTTGCTCAAATCTTGCTTCGAAGATTTTCTACGGAAGTCCTAATGCTTTACGAGCAACATGTAAAAAGGACCAGAGAAATTCAGTCCTTGAGCAATGTACTCGAATTTATTGATCAATTATTTAACTCAATAGACTCAGTAAAAAAAGTGGAATCCAAACGTCGTCGGAAGTTAAAAAATCGAGCTACAAAAGATGCCGTTTTTGCCGACTGGATAACCACGAAATAGCCAAGTGCCACAAATTTAGAGCCGAGTCAGTGAGAAATCGCACGGAATTATGACTAAAAAAGCTCTATGCTTCAAATGTCTAGGAGCACATTTCACCAAAGAGTGCAAAAAGGATTGGACGTGCAATCAATGCACCAAGCCGCACCACTATTTGCTTCACGAAGATGCAAACAAAAGAGAAACCGTCAGCAGCAATTGTCTCAAACAAAATAAGGGACAAGATACTTTATGTGCAGTATGGTAGTTCTCAGTTGAATGAGTTAGACTTGTTTTTTTTTGCGCTCCGTGATCACTTTTTTATTTTTGTATTTCGACTATTTATTTTATTTAAATTTCACACAGTTGCGGTCTGTTTTATATTGCAAAGATCTTTGTTTCTGATCTTTATTAGACAAGCAGCTGATTCGGCACAGGCCCAATTTATTAATTGTTGGCTTTGTGAAAATCTTATGCACGCCAAATGTGCTGGACTTACTGGGCAAGACTATGATAAGATTATGTCCACTGCTAAAATTGGTAGTGGTGGCTTACGTTGGTCTTGGAAAAACAAATTAATTTTTCCAAGATGTATAATGCTGTGAGGGTTCAATTTTTTAAATTGAATAAAATTTCTAAGCAGCTATCCAGTGACCTGGTAGCTGCTGAAGATTCCTTCTTTGTTAGTTCCTCCTCCTGTACTAACATCGTCTCTCAACTCACTTGCTCCTCCCTCACCTTGTGTTTCTGTTCTGTATTCATCCCCTCGCTCGATTTGTGTTCCCTCGCCTTGTCCGGAGGCTACTGTCTTAACAGTTGATGGTGTTACCGAATCTCTTGTCCCTGTTCAAAAATTGGATCCTCCTCCAAGTGTTCTTCTTACAGAGAATGGTAATACGTTAACCAATTCGGGTATTAAGCTTTCTGCGGATACAACATGTGAAGCAGTATCTTCATACATTTGCTCGAAGATCTCTGTGAATGTTTCTGTTTCTATATCGAAGTTTAATTTCTCGACTCCTCGTGAAATTTCTTCGTTTAAGTTAAATGTACCGGTTGAATATTTCACAACTATATGTGATCCCAAATTTTGGCCACCACATAGTTGTGCATGAATTCAAACCGAAGAATCGTAATAGATCAGCTTCTATTGCGTTGAATATACCTTCGGTGCAATCTTCATCAAAAACTGCACCAAAAAAACTAAGAAATAAACAAGATTTTTCTCAATTGTCCCTAATCTACCAAAATGTTCGGGGTATAAATTCTAAGCTTAAAAGCATATTCCTTTATAGTTTCAGTTCTTCATATGATCTCATTTAACAGAAACGTGGTTAAGTCAGTATTCATAATAGTGAAATTCTGTCAAGTAATTGCACTATTTATAGACTTGATCGCTTAAACCGTAGAGGAGGTGGAGTTTTGATCGCTGTTAAGTCCAGTATCCTCTCGGATTTGTTTACATTTTCCTCATTTCATGATGTGGAGATTATAGGTGTTAAATTAACTCTCCCATCGCGTTCATTATTTATTACATGTTCATATATTCCTCCTCAAGGGATTTCACAAAATCTTGAGGTTCTAAAGAACAGCATTTACTTAACGATCAAGCCAAGGAAAAAGCAAATTCACCACATCGCAGGAACTTGTCATGCGGAAAGATGCCGAAGATTGGATGGGCTGCGAGCTTGCAGACCAATATTTCAACGATACCCAATACCCAGCCGAATTGATGTAATCATTGGCGTTCATTTCACTAATAATGTTGGAAAATGTAAAGAAAATCAACGAAATTCTGGGACAGAAAACTTAACTTGGATGGATTGTTTCCGGCAACATAGCTAGATCATCAAACAACAAAGTGATCACCGCAACAACAATATGTTTGGACGATCTCGAGCGATTCTGGGGGCTTAAAAGTAATACAAGCGACAGCGACGATGGCAACAATTGTGAATAAAGGTTCCAGGAAACAATCACCAGAGACGAAAATTTAGAAAAAAAATGTCGAGTTAAAAATCTCGCGAAAACAGGCTATGGCGAGACTACTACAAATGGAAGACCAATTCAAGAAACCAGAGACAGCAGTGGCTGGCTGTCTCATTCTCTGGCCCCCCGCAGAATATGTAATATTCATATCTCCTATACATACATCTCCTACGCACTCAACAATTAGGAGGTAGTGCCGATAACCATAAGGGCCCTGACCCTATCCCTTAGCGATGATATAATATATAATAAACGAACGCTGAGCCTTACAAACTCAGCTAGCAATAATATAATAAGATAAGCTGAGACTTACAAACTCAGCACTAAGGTTTGAAATTATGCATGAGTCTATATAAAATCCCCGGACTCGGTGTTCAAGCATGAACATGGCACATAAGTAAATATGTATATTAAAAATAGGCAATAGTCGATAACCTGCGCGTTATCTGAAGCCAAGTAATAAACATGTCATCCCTTAGCTGCAGCGACCAACGCAGCGAGTAATAAAAATGTAACGTGAGACGAGAGAAAGGCTTTGCGATCGAAAAGGGACACTTGACAAACATCTGTGCACTTGTGTGCATGGAATTAACTATAGCCTTCCAGTGCCTGGACGTATTTTAAAGATATATGTATAAGCACTTGGATTTTAAGAAATAAACAGTTCAATTTTTGAATCCAAAGGGACCAGAGTTCAATCTGAACTCAAAGAGTTCAGGGTTCCATTGTTGGACTCAAAGAGTTCAGAGGTAGGGCCAAATAACATTTTGGTCCTTCGAGCCTTCTCTCTTGTTTTCCCCCACCAGTGGTAAGGGACACAGAGAAGGAACCAGCGTCTTAATGCTGTGAGTTTATATAAAAACCTCAGCTTAAGACAAAACATTTAATATATTTCTGTTTTCCCCCACCAGAGCTAAGAGGCAGAGCATATATACAAAATAGTGTTCAAGAGTAAAAAAAGAAAAATTTGTAGTGCAACTAAGTCCGTATCCCAAAAATAACAAGTAAGAAAGCTGTAGTCGAGACTGCTCGACTACGAAATCCCCTGAGCCCTTCTTCGAACGAATCATATTCCAAGAATGCTTCGTTTCGATTCTCTACGAGTAAGAAACTTTACATGCAAAAACACGAACACACACACACGCTGATGTCTGCTTTATTTGGTGGTCAGCGGCATATAAATGCCCTAATGAGAGAGGAGTTGACCAAACTGGTCAATCTTCACAAGGCGGCCGAAAAGTTCTGCGACCGCACAGTTAAAAACTGCGAGGTGCAGACCACGCCGCCCAAGAAAGCAGTGGAGAAAGTCCAAAAAGCGAGCATTAGTGCTCAAAAGAGTAGCAATACGCCCAAACGGCCAAGGGAAGTAGCCGCCGAAGTGAGGAAAACTCCTTCAAAAAAGTCGAGGCCCAACAGAAGCGTAACGGTAGAACCAATAGCAATAGGTGCGGCAGTTAGGAATGCAAATCAAGCAGATCCACAGACTAGCAAGAGTAGCTGGACGGTCGTCCAGGGTCGCAAGCCCATTCAAAAGCGGCCCAGAACTGACGCAATTGCGATCTCTGGCGTAGGCGGGTGCAGCTATGCGGACATGCTTCGCGTAGTTAAGAGCGACCCAAATTTAAAACATTTGAGCGGCGATGTTCAAGGAATCAGGAAGACAGCTAAGGGGGACCTCCTGTTGCAACTAAGCAGGAAGCCGGAGCATAGTGCAGAGGCTCTTCACGAGGCTGTAGGCAAGGCATTGAGCGACAGAGCGGTGGTTAAAACACTTACCGAAACGGCACACATTGAGATTCGTGATCTTGACGAACTAGCGAGCAAAGAGGAGATAATAGAGGCAATTAGGGTGGAGTTGAAAGATAGCTCACTCCCCATTACGGTCATTAAATCGCTTCGGTCAGCTTACGGGGGACAGCAAAGAGCTACAGTTGCTCTCCCAGTTGGGAAGGCCAAAACTCTGCTCGAGTTGTCCAAAATTAGGATAGGATGGGTAGTATGCCGTATCCGAGCCGTGGACCAGCCTAAACGCTGCTTCAAGTGCCTCGATTACGGTCATATAGCCGCTAACTGCGCTAGCGACTGTGACCTGAAGGGTGCCTGTTTCAGGTGTGGCGAGATGGGTCACAGTGCAAAAGCATGTACAAAGCCGCCCAAATGTAGCCTCTGCGTCCGTAAATGCGAAAAGCAGACGGATCATTCAGCAGGCAGATTCAAGTGCCCATCCTACCGTGAAGCTGCGCGTAAAATGAAATGTTAAGGTTTCTTCAACTTAACTTAAATCATTGTATAGCTGCGCAAGATCTACTAGAGCAGACTGTAAGAGAAAAATTTATAGATGTAGCGTTTCTCAGTGAACCTCATCACTGTAAGACCAGCTGTCCCAGAACGTGGGCAACAGACAGTACTGGCAAAGCAGCGCTATGGGCATGTGGCGGTTCAACGAATGTGCTTTCAGATGTTAAGCCATTCAATGGATTCGTACGCGGCCGATACGGTAACTTATGGCTATACAGTTGCTACCTGGCCCCCAGCATGCAGCTCAGCGATTTCACAGCGACGATCGATGAGCTTGCCGTGGATGCTAGGGGTCGGAAGGCCATTATAGCAGGCGACTTCAATTCATGGGCGTTAGAATGGGGTAGCCACACAACTAATACCAGAGGCCGTATCCTTCTGGAGATCTTCGCGACATTAGATGTTGCACTGCTCAATACTGGCCAAGAGTACACCTTCAGTAGGGCTGGATACGGATCAGTAATTGACATTACTTTTGTCACTTCATCCCTTTTTCGGGAAGCATCATGGAGTCATTGCGATAGTTATACGGGCAGCGATCATACGGCACTTCTGTTCACAATAGGGGAGCCACTTGCCAGGGCGCCAAACTTTTGTAGAGAATCGTATCAGCTGGATACTTTCAATCCCTTGGTCTTTTCAGAGGCCATTCAATCGCTGGGCACATCTGGCAATGTTGAGGCCAGAGCATGCCAAATGGTAGCCCAAATTCAGAGTGCCTGCAGTAGTAGCATGCTACGCCGCAAGAGGTTCATGCGACAACAAACGCCTATGTATTGGTGGAATGCACAAATAGGTGACATTCGACGCAAATGCATCCAGGCGAGAAGAAGCTACCAACGCGCCCGTGGTAGGACCACATATGTAGAAAAGCAACTAGCATACCAGGCGGCTAGAAGACAGTTGAAGAAGGCCATTCGGGCAAGCAAAAGAGAGTGCTTTTTAGAATTGTGCGACTCAGCCGAATATGACCCTTGGGGCAGGGCATATAAGATAGTGGTTAAAAGACTATACGCAGGTAATCAGGTGCAGCCTATGGATCGTTTGGAGCTGAAATCGATTGTGGAAACACTCTTTCCAGAAAGACTAAGCTCCATTCATGCCCCTCAGACCATGTCTGCCGAGCAGGGCTCAACGAGCACTCAGATTGACTTAGTTACGGACGAGGAGATATTAGTAGCTCTCAGAGGTCTTAGACTTAACTCAGCCCCTGGGCCAGACGGGATCCCAAATCGTGCGCTAAAGCTAGCCCTCGCCTTGCACCCAAGCGCGTTCGCGGAATTATACAACGAATGTATAATTCATGAGACGTTCCCCGCAATATGGAAAATTCAGAACTTGGTATTGCTACCTAAGGCTGGCAAACCACCGGATGAGCCATCTTCATATAGACCAATCTGTCTCTTAGACACCATGGGAAAGGTGTTTGAGAAACTGATTTGCTCTAGGCTGGAGAGTGCCATTGATAGCGCCGGAGGCCTTTCACCTAACCAATTTGGTTTCCGGAAGGCCCGTTGAACAGCAGATGCGCTTGATAAAGTTGTCGGCCTGGCAGCTTCCGCCATCCAAGGCACCAGATGGAAGCACGGGACGAAGCACTACTGCATCATTGCGACTCTTGATGTGAAGAATGCCTTCAACACAGCTAGTTGGGATATGATACTGGATGCGATGTCACAATAGAATATCCCTAAATATCTAAAAGAGATAGTGAGGAGCTACTTCAGAGGAAGAACACTAATATACAATACGAGTGAGGGTCCCCAAACTCATATAGTGTCAGCTGGAGTCCCCCAAGGTTCAGTGCTGGGGCCTCTCCTATGGAATATGATGTACGACGGCGTACTGCGCTTGGAACTACCAGCAGGTGCGCACACCATTGGCTTTGCTGATGATGCAGCAGTCGTCACCATAGGAAAGGAGCTTAAAGATACTGAGGATATGTGCAGCGCAAGTATCAATCGCATACGAAGCTGGTTGTCTGGAGCTGGACTAGAGCTAGCGGCGCACAAAACGGAAGTCGTCCTAGTCAGCAGTCGCAAGAGAGTGGAAACTGCCAATATAAAGATCGGCAACGTTACCATCGCATCTAAGAGGGCGATAAAGTATCTTGGCGTCATGATAGACACGAGATTAACTTTCCGCGAGCACTTAGAATATGTGCATAATAAAGCAGCTGATTCTTGTAGAGCTCTCTCAAGAATTATGCTCAACACGCGGGGACCAAGGCAACAACGACGTCTCCTCCTAATGAGCGTCATTAGGTCCGTCATTCTCTATGCTGCACCGATATGGTCAAGTGCGATGGCAACGCCGAGCTACAGCCGAGGCATTTGCGCCATCTACAGATTGAGCGCAATCAGAGTCAGCTGCGCTTTCAGGACAGTTTCCGATGACGCAGCGCTCGTCATTGTCGGCATGGTACCACTGGAGGACTTGGTTGCCGAAGCCGTGGAGCGGAACACACATGAGCCCGTACGACGCAACGTTATCAGGGCAAACAGCACTGCACGATGGCAAAGAAGGTGGAACCGCTCAACAAAAGGGCGATGGACCCACACGCTCATCCCGGAGCTTGATCCTTGGCTAAACCGTAAACACGGTGAGGTTAATTTTTATCTTTCGCAGATTCTCACGGGACATGGATGCTTTTGGAGCTATCTGAAGCGCTTTGGCCACGACGAAACTGACGAATGCCCATGGTGCGGACTAGGTCTGGTAGAAGATGCCAAACACGTTCAGTTTGAGTGTGGACGCTTCCAGGAGGAGAGGCGTTGCCTAGAAGAGGCAGTTGGCCGTTCCATTGGAGCGGACAATATCGTCAACATCATGCTGGAATCGGAGGCAGCTTGGAATCTAACAAGCACCTTCGCAGCCACGGTCATGACGGAGCTCCGCTGAGTTGAGCGGATAAGAAGACGAGGTGTCCCAGCCTAAGATAGTGCAAAGCGCTTGCGAAGCAATGCTTTACGGCCGTCCCGCAAGCATCTTGCGCTATCACTAGTCGCTATCTCTAGTCGCCTCAGCTAAATAACTTAATGTAATAATATAATATGATTTTGTTAATAAACGAATACAAAAAAAAAAAAAAAAAAAAAACAAGTAAGAAAGCTGTAGTCGAGACTGCTCGACTACGAAATCCCCTGAGCCCTTCTTCGAACGAATCATATTCCAAGAATGCTTCGTTTCGGTTCTCCACGCGTAAGAAACTATACATGCAAAAACACGAACACACACAAACGCAGATCTATGCTTGTACGCCTGTATGTGTGTATGACAGACGGACAGGGCTATATCAACTTTTCTCGTCACCCTGATCAAGAATATATAGTATACTTTATGGGGTCTGCCACTCCTCCTTCTGCCTGTTACATACTTTTAACAAAACCATTATACCCTGATTTCCCATTTTTAATGGGCTCAGGGTATAAAAAGGGAACGGACAACTTTCATAAGTCCAAATAGGACATTAAAATAAAAAAAGTGGTCAAAAATAATTAAAAATTGTAGTGCGAATAAGTCCGTATCCCAAAAATAACAAGTCGAGACTGCTCGACTACGAAATCCCCTGAACACTTTTGCAGGGTGATACTCTTCTTCTTTACGCACTTAGATGCGCGCGCTCTGCTAACTGCGCAGTTGCTGCTTTGTCTTGGGGGTGGGTTGGGCTGAACTTTGGACGCTTATACCTCCATTTCAAATCAAAGCTTAGTTTTAAGTTTTATTTATAATTTTCTTTTGATTTTTGCCACTCCAACATTCTAGAATAAGTTTGTTTACTTTTTTTAGCATTACAGTGTTAGTTAATTCTGCCTAGCTCTGCTAGACATCCAAATGTTAGTCGAGACCTAACAATGTTAAATTTAGTATAGCATAAGATTAGGCACCATCAAATTTCCGAAAAAGTACAAAAAGTACTGAGCGAGATAAACCAAACCCGTGACTCGCCATCGCCTGCCCTTTTGGACAATGTTGCCATCCTGACAGCATTGCCCAAAATGGCCAAAATGGTGGAGGCGATGGCGAGTCCGGCCCGCCACTGTTTGTGCAACCTTCGCAGCGGCCGGCGGCAAGAAAACCGCTGCTGTGCGAGGCGAGCGCAAAGCCGTCGCCAAGACTAAGAGACAGTAAACGACAATAGCAACAACGCCTGCTACAACAGCACCAGCTTCAACAGCATCAACAACAACACGAATACCAGCAACATCCAAAGGTTCAGCAACAACATCAGCTGCGGAAGCGGAAGCAGCCAATAAGTTCATGGTCCAAAGATGGCTGACTAGCGTGCCACCGCTACTAGCCCATGAACTGCCTCTCCCAGGCTCAATTGAAAACACAACTACAGCAACAACAACAATACCTACCACTACGACTGCATGTCAATCGCCACTAAAGAGACGATGCACTGAATTGGACGATCCTGACGACAATCTGTTCTCCTTGCCGCTTGTAACGCCGCAGTTTAAAAGCAACTTTTGCCAAAAAACTGCATTTACAAAGCCGGCAACAGGTCATGGATCAAGATGTAGATACAGACGCAATCACAGATACTTATCAGCCGCAGTCTTCAAACATGAAAATTCAGCAATTCGAAACAGCTAAGCAAACAGCCACTCCTCCCTCCCCCGTTGCCCAACAATTGAAAATACAAATAAATAAAGAAATCAAAAAAATACCCACTTTGTTTATTCCATTAGTTCCACAAATAATGCCAATTTTAGAAAAATTTCAAAAGAATCCATCTGTAGGGAAATTCACAACAAAAACAACTGCAAATGACGGTCTTCGTATCCAGTGCGAAGACGCATCCACATACAACGCCATAATATCAATATTAGAAAAAGATGGCACTTACCTGCACACATACCAATCACGCAGCCAAAAAAAATAAACTCGTACTGCGTAGCTAACATACGAGTTTCAGCTCTCTAGCTTTTGTAGTTTCCGAAATCTCGACGTTCATACAGACGGACAGACGGACGGTTCAATGGGTTCAGGGTATAAAAAGCGGACAAAAAAAAAAACAAACAACAACAGCAGCAATTAGCGACGCAGGAACCATTCTGAAGACATCGGGATTCCAATCGATCACGCAGAAGCCATTCTGAAGACAAGAGGATTCCAATCGATCACGCAGAGCCACCCTTCGGAGAAGACTGGAGCTAAGATAAGTCTTCATTTTATTTACTTTATTTTTACAAATAAAATAAAACAATGCTGTCAGAGAAAATTATAGTACTCTTAAAAAAACAATCGGATTGTCCAGTCCAGATTGATGAAACTAGACTCATCAGAGGAGATAAGGCCACCTAGCGACATATTAGAAGAGCTAGGCAGGATACAGAATGAGCTAGAAAATAATAACTCAATATTGTTAAAAGTGGGGGTAATAGACCACCCATATTTTAACAATAATGATGAACAATAATGAAAAAACGGTAAAAACCATAAAAGATATAAAAACAGAAATTTTGAGTAGCGGGAAACAAATCAAAGAAGAAATTAGGCAGATAGGAACGGTTACAGTTCATGAAGAGGCAGAATTTGAAAACAAAGTCGATCAGATAAGAAAATACTTAATAGAAACAAATGAGGATATTGCGAAAAA
>JAUESO010000450.1:0-43790 GCA_030914385.1 Drosophila antonietae
TGATGTAACATTTGTGGGCAGCGCCACTCACGCTCGCATGCAAAATGTATGTATGTATGTATGTATTACTTGGCTGCCATTTTGACGCAGTCTCTCACAATATGCTACATTTCCATAAATATTTAAGAAAATTTGCATAAAATGTTAAAACGTCTTCTCAGCTACTTCAAAAAAATAAAATAAGAAAAATATAACAACATACAATATGGAGCAAAGAATTTAATTCATGACGACAAAAGTCGATGCTCTCCATGTCAGAAAAACATATGGCATAACAACAACAATTGCACACATGAAAATATAATGCAAAATGATGTGTGTATGTATGTATGTAGAAATTTACATGTATATACATATGTACACATATATACATTTATATGCGTCCCTTTCTACTTGTCGCCCACTCGCTCTTGGCACATTTACGCGTGCCACAAATTGAGGCGCGTTGAGCCGCATGAAATTGCATTAAAAGCTAATGAGCTTGAAATAAAAGACAATTTGGTTTTGGAATTGAAAATTTTTGTCTTTTGTTTTCAGTATTTTGCGGTAGAACGCAAAAAGAACCGTTAGAGATTTTAATTTGCGCAGTGACAAAGCAACGAACAGAGAATGGGCATAGAAAGTCAATGATGAAGAACAGTTTTTCCTTTGCGTAGCGAGTTGCAAATACCCTGTAACATTTTTGTATCTTGGTTTAGTCAAATATATATTTTAGGTATAAAAAAGTTATTATTATTATTATTTTATCTTTATTTTTTCATATACATATATAATTAAATATAATAATTATAAATTAATAAGTATTCATATATATTACATCTTTAAGCGCTTCAACGTTATCACACTAGCTTCTATTACTTAAACCATGCCATTGTACTTACCCTTCCGTTCTGCAGTCTTCTATCTCACTCACACTCACTAGTCCATAAAACCACAAAAGGGGCCAACAACTATAACGGTCGCTTGACAAACATTGGCATTGCTTCTTTCGTTTAGCTGTTAACACAATACACTAATCCAAATAACAATTATGCCAAACACTGCGCAATAATCCAAATTGGTTTTATTGCAAATACACTCGAATTTTCCACAACTTCCGATTCGACCGATTTGGATCACGTGAACGCAGCACGGAGGGCGCTCGAAAACTAATTTGCGCATCGAGGATGCGTTTGCATTTAGTGGCGCGCGCTCATTGCTCTCTCGTCGCTTCCTTGTGTACTGAGCGACAACAAAAACAACAATAGCAACAGTCGCAAACGCCATTAAAAATAGCTGTAATCTTCACGCCAATTTTACGCTCAATTAAAAATAGCCACCGCACAACTTTCGCACTCGGAGAAGGCAAACCGCAAGAGAACGCAAACTGCGCAGTCATCTAAGCAATGATCACAAAGTTAATGCAGCGTGCAGCGCAGCAGCAGCGCTGCCCGCAATTTTCGGCTATTCCTTTATGACCAGCCGCGAGTGCGGTGAGAGCGGCGTGAATTGAGTGAAATTACACAATTTTGAGTTCTTAATGCCAACACTTGCAGATTTCTTTTGAGTAAGTCCTTATGAACGTGAAGATGTGTGTGTGTGTGCATCAGTCATACGAAATGTTATTAAATAAGCATGTGAAATGCAGCTTACGCGTTTTCAGCGTAGCATGACTTTAAAGTTGAACACTGAATAAACAGTTTGTTTCTTTTGGCAACTGCAAGTGCTACGAGGGCTTTAAATTAAGTAAAACTAATTTGAATTCAACCTTTTCTTGTATATTTTTTTATGTAAAAAAAGTCTCAGAATTAAGAGAAACACTTAAGGGTTAAGCCCACCTTACGTTGCTACTGTTACAGCTTATGCGATTGCAATAGTCCCAGTATTGTGCTCCTTGCTAAGTTTTCTAACCTCATCAATTGTCTGGCCCTATTCAAACTCCCCCCACACACACGCACGCACACTCACACACATGCACGCTGCTCTTTTGTATAAACTGCTGAGCAATCTATACACAAGCTGCATACCCTGCTGTGTATATTTGCATTTGCGTGTGCGGAAAGCAAGAAAAAAAAATTACGAAGAAAATAAAGAAGAGAAACTGGCAAAAATCTCATCAGGCCTCTCTTTCAGTTAAGTTCTGCTGCTGCAGGTCTGCTACTGCTCGTCTGTCGTATTGCTGCATTTCACTCAAACTCAGGCTCAGGCTATCTCGCTCCCACACGCTGGCGACTCAAATCTGGCCATAGAAAGTAATCTTAATGGCTTTCTAGTTGCCGCCAGCACTGCATAAGAAAAAAATGGAAGAAAGAGAGAGAGAGAGAGAGAGAGAGAGAGAGAGAGAGAGAGAGAGAGAGAGAGAGAGAGAGGAAAATGGTAGCAAAATGAAGGCAGCCCATGAAAATTGCAAAATGCATTCAACGTGGGGAGGCCAACGCATAAATTGTGAGCCACAGAGCCACGCTCGATCCTGAACCCGATCCTTAACTCCTGTGTGGGCGCAGTGGGAGTTGGGTGCGTGGCAATGGTGGTGCTGCTGTAAGTTGTCTGCGGATTTGAATAGCCAATTTGTTTGGCATTGTTTGCTCAGATACTTTGCCCAGGCTGTGCTGACGTTTTGGTGGGCGTTGGGCGGGTTCATGCTGCATTTGCATTTCTAAGATAAAATGCAAATATTTCAATTTGTAACTTAAGCAAATTGCCTCAATGAGTGCAGCTGTCAGTCAGTCAGACACCACTCCTTGGCCCACACACACATACACATTGTTTTTCTTCTCTTTATCTTCTTCTTCTTGGGTTTTCGTTTGTGGCCAACAGACAAAATTTATAGGAACCCAAAAATGCAATATTTATGGCTGATTGGTTTTTAGTTTAAATGGCCTCAAATTGTTTTGCAGTTTACCGAGTCGACAATTAACAACAGCAACAAAATGACCGAGAAATAGTTACAGGCGGGTATAGACGACTACGGAAGACCCTAGAAATATTTCAATTTAAAACTTTATAAAAAGAGGAATCCTAAGTTTAACTAATAATACATCACTGCTGTTTCAAATTTCTATTAGCATGTATACAGGGTATAGAGTAGTCGGTTACAGCCTATATATATATAAAGAAGTTTGTATAGATTCATCTATACGTATATCCCATTCACAAGCCTTGGCTTACCTAAACTCACTTTACACATAACGTAACTACCCGCTTTCGTATCATTCCCAGGGTATTTGAAATTTACAAATAGTATCTTCCCTTTTCCTTTGTACTTGCCTAATGGAGCTTTAAGTAGAAAACGTGCTTAAAAACTGCTTAACATACCAGAAAATTGCTTTTCACACACTTTCGATTGCCACTTGGAAAAGTGTCAATTGATGAATTTTCTTTCGTTTTCCCAGACATTTGGCTAAATATTTTAAATAAATAAATGACTGCAAATGTCATTTAGACCTGCATTTTACGACAAATGTTGGGCAGAAAAAAAATCAAAATAAATAAATAAGAAAAGAGTTGGAATTTTTCCAAAGTTAAATGGCTTGGAAAATAATAAAGTGAAGTTCAAAGTATTTTACGGTTGTTGAGATTAAAATATGTTAAGACTCTTAAATTTGTTTATTTATTTATGTGTTTATTTTGGCGATTACCGTTAAACAAATTGTTGATGCTAATAGAAGCTTGCTCTTGAGGTTTTCATGAAATAAAAAATTAATGAAATTTATTTACTAGACAGTTTGAGGAATATATACTTGGATTTACACTACTATATATAAATGGATATAGTTTAATATAAATATGTAATATATACTTATTATAAATCTATTTCACCTGTTAAGCCCTTCTCAATTTAATGATATTTTCCTAGATATTCCTCAACTCCTTTAATTAGTTTTTGCCCATTTACCCACATCAACTTTAGGAAACTTACAAAGAAAACATTTACAATCTATGTATATGTATATACATTATCTTTTATCTATTAGCTATTTGCAAATAAAGTCAAATTTTACAATATGTGCTGCTGCGATGGGAAAACTTGCAAACTTCATTTCATTGTAGTCGAAGTCGAGAACTTTGCTTGGACCAACTGTCAATTGAAGTATTTGCGCCATGCACCTTGTCTAAGGACGAACTTTTTAGCTTTGCGCTTTCCACTTTCCACTTTTCGCTTCGCTTTCCACTCTCTATCAATAACCAAAGCATGTTTATTCTTATCTTCAATGGCAAACTCAATAAAATTGCTGTGGGGCATGGAAAACGGCAAACTCGAAGTAAATCCACAATTTGGTTTATTAGCCAAGCAATGCGAAATCCTTCAACAATATACTGATTTCCTTTTCCATTCCATTTCCAATTCCCATTCCCCTTTCACTCGTTCACTTTCTTATCTCGTCGTTTGCCCTAATTGCAATAAAAACAATTTGCAACAAGTACAAGATGTGTAAATAGCGAGCAGCCATGTTAAGTATTTGTGAACAGAAGACTTCAATGTCGACAACTGCAGCAGAAACAACAACATCAAGTTTATATATATTATATATAATATATATACATACATGTGTGTGCGTGTGTGTGTGCAGCAAACAACCTGGAAACAACAAGAGCCTAACCAAACAAGCGCACAACAAGTTTTGTGAACAGCGTCGTCAGCGCGCACCATACCCTAACCTAAGCGAGTAGCTCGGGTATATACACAATTGATTTGCTTAAGTGCCTGCTTGAGAAACTACATTGGCTGTTGGTTTACTGAGTTAACAAGTTGGTTTGGTCCAGTTTGTTGGGCTGTATGCTTAACTAGACAAAGACTGATTTAAGTTGCAACTGAGATTAACAGAGCTACAAATTTATTGAATTAAATGCAAGATTTTATTTTATTATTATACTTAACTATTATGGTTGCATAGCTACTTTTTCATTAATTTATGAATATATTTTATATAGAATTTTATTTCATATTTTAATGCTCATTGCAACTTACTCTCTTCAATCTAGTACAGGGTATATTTAAATTGCAGCTAAACTCTTTAGCAAACGCATGGTTTTTTTTTGTTCTTCGTTTTATTTCGCACTCGTTGAATGCGTGTCTCTTTTAAGCCGTTGTCCAACACTGTCTTTTGAACTGCTGTTGCTATTGCTGTTTCTGTTGCAACTGCCAGTCAAAATGTCATTGCTGTTGTTGTTGCAACTTGATGCAAGTTGTTGCTGCCTCTGCTGCTGCTGCTGCTGCTGCTGTTTGGTTTTCTTGTACAAGCTCGTGTTATTTGAACAAAAACTGTGCACACTCAGCCTTGATGTGAAGAGAAGAGGAGAGAGAAAGAGCGAGCGAGAGCACGCCAAGGCAGAGCTGATTTCATTCTATGGCATGCGTGTGGGCGTGGCTGGCTGGAGGGTGGAGCATCAGCGACAGAAGCTAGGGTCTTGACACTCTTGTTTGCTAAACAATGCAATGTATGTCAAGGCAAAATATGTTCATTCAACTCAAAACAACGAGAGCATCAATAATGCAACACGATGGCACGATTTTTACAGAGTGTGTGTGTGCCAGTGTGTGTGTGTGTGAGGGTGTGTGTGTGTGTTTGGTTTGTCAACTGTTTGTTGATTACATCAATGCAATTGAAATGCACTTGCATTGAATTGAAATTGAAATTGAAATTTGCGTGTTGCACTTATCAAAGACATTCGACATGTAATAAACGAGTGCAGCAGTTGACAATGGCCATGGCTAAAACGAAAACAACAAATTTACTTACTGTTATAAATTTATTCTTAAATGTTGTATTTATTTATTTATCTTTTATAGATTCACCTAGAATTGGTGAAGATGTTAAATGTTAAATGTTAAAAGCTAAATGTTAAATTTTAAATGTAAAATGTTAAATGTTAAAAGTTATATTTTAAATGCCAAATGTTAAATGCTAAATGTTAAATTTTAATTGTAAACAAATTCAACATTCATAATAAAAACAAATATATTTAAATTGTTTTGTAATTTCCATTCAAGATTTTCAATCAAGTATTTTCCAGTGAATTTTAGTTCATTAAAATTCAGCAAAATTAAAGCGAAATATAGGCGAAATTTGAATATATTTTGAAATCGTTATACATAAAATTCCAGTAAGTGATTTTGAGCATATTTTAATAATAAAATAATATTAAATATTCGTATATTTCCCAATATTAAATCGCGACTGCATACGACTCTTCTTCTCATTAAAGATTTCGTAGTTATTATGCTATAAGTAAGTTCTGTTCCACTGCCCCTGCCTACCCCCAACGAAAAATCTTGTGAGAATTTCCATATTTTTAATTACGCACTCTCAGCGCCTGCTTTAGCAACAAAGCAGGAAAAATGCAATTGAAGTTTTTTCTTTTGGAAAAATTGCATAACAACTGCCATTAAAAGGCAGACAAGCAAATTAAAACTCGGAGAAAAAGCAGAAACGAAAAAAAAAAAAAAAACAAAAAATAACATAACAGAAAAAGAAAACTGTGTATGCCCATAAGAATAAAGCAGCGGGCAGCATGAAAGTTATAAACTTTGTTTAAAAAACAATTACAAGCTGCAAAGTAGCAACAAAAAACAAAAGCAGCAGCAGCAGCAGCAGAGAGAGAGAGAGAGAGAGATAGCAGGAGGGTGTGAGAGAGAGTGCAGCACATAAAGAAAATATTAAAAAATATAAAGTTTACAGTCAATAAAAAGCAATGCAGGAAAACTCTTTATGACAAAAGGCAAAATCATAATAAAGGGGCAGAGTTGGGTGGGCGAGAGAGAGAGAGAGAGAGAGAGCGAGAGAGAGAGAGAGAGAGAGAGAAAACGAAATAAAGAATGGGAGTGAGGCTTAACATAGGCACTAAACGCACACTTAAACGTTAACTTGATTTAGCACCTCGTAACAAAACACAGAAAACCAAAAGGAAAAAAAAAAACGGACTATACAATTCCCAAAGAGCGCAGAGCGAGCTGAAAAGTGGGCGTGGCAGGCGTTCAGCCATAAAAACAGATCAACGGAAAGGCGCAATAAAACGAACATTTGGACCAAAAAGCAATTGGCTATAAACGACTTGGCAATACTCTTGAAAAGCGAGCAGAGATGAAAGATGTTTCTGAGGTTGACTTGAGACTTGAAAATGTGAAATGCAAAGTGAATTTATGACTGTGTTTTGTTTAAGGTAAACGGAGTTATAGGGCGTGGCATGAGCTTTGACACATTAGTCGCCAAATCAGTTAGATTGCCTCTAAAATTAAACTTTTTTGTGAAGTTACATGCAGAGACACACAAATTCATCGCACACTTAGCCCAACCAATATACCCTTTTGCACAGCTTTTGCCCACAGCAAACATAAGCCCTAGCCGGAAATGAACGCAAAAATCGAAAAGCTTTCGAAAATGGCAAAAGGCATGTCATAAAGTAAATCATATGGGAACAAAGATGTGCAACGATTTTGATAATTGTCGAGGGTACAAAAAAAAGATGAAGAAAAAAAAATATATATATATATAGACAAAAATAAAGAGCGCAAAAATGAGCTCTCAATTGTTTTGGTTGAAATTTAACGTTTTGGGCATTTTACTTGAGTTTCTTTATGTTTATTTTATGTAGCAATTTGAAATCAATTTCGCCAAGGCAATCGCAGAGCGCATTAACTTAGACAATGTAATCTTTTTATTTATGTATTTTTAATATATTTTATTTGCATTCAAGTATCAAGTTTAATTGTATTTATATTTATATTAATATTTCTTTTTATGAAATTTGATTTGTTTTAATTAATTTTTGTGCTTATTAAAATTTGATTATGAATATAAATATTTATATTAAAATTGGAAATTTTTAAATTAATTTGAATGTAAACAATCACATGCACATTCATTATTCATTGATATTCTTTATTCGTAGTATTCAAAAGATATTCATATTTTTATGATGTACATTCACATTTGTATTCACATTAAATTGTAAAATTATATATTAATTATTCATATTCATATACGCATTTATATTCATATTCCTATTCATATTTGTCTGATTTATTCATATTTCTGTTAACATTAATATTCTAATTTATATTATTTATAATTTATATTATATTTAATTTTTTTCGAGTACAAAATATTCGTTTTGAATTTTATATATTAGATTCAATATTTTTATGAATATATATTTTTAAATATTTTTTATTGTAATATTTATATTCATATTCCTGCATATATTCTTATTCATAATATTTTATCTTTATATATTTTTTATTTATTTAGCTTAAATTAATTAACTCATTCATATTTACATTGAATCGCACATTTATTCATATTCATATTCACATGCACATTGTGTGATGCATGCAGTTTCATATACATATTATTATTCATATTTATATATACATATATATGTATATATATTACCATTCATAATTTATATCACAATAGCTCAACTTGTATTAAACATCTTCAGGTAACTCACATTAATTTCTGTTTTATATATATTTAATATTCTTTTATAGCTATCCAACATTTCATATTAAGTAATTTCTCAAATCATAAGTTTTTCCCAATTACATCGTCCGAAGTTTTGCGACAAGTTTAGCTTCAACTTGTGACAAGTGCAACAAAAAGCGTTCAAGAAAAGTCTTCAGGAAGAGAGGGAGAAAAAAAAAGGAAAAGGAAAAAATGAAAAGAAAACAAAGATATCCAACTTGGACATACGCACATTCATACACACACACTCATACTCACACACACATACTCACACACTTGGTGTGCGACATTCATGGCAATGGCCTGACAAGGCACCAGGGCTCCTAAATCGTGGCGGGGGCTCCCAAAGAAATAATGTCCTGCGGGCGCGCTGGGAAATGAAAACTTCTTTGTAATGCAACTGGCGAATGGCAAAGTTCTGCTTCTTCTCATCTTTCTCATTTTTTTTTTTTACTTGCTAGACAGCTCCATAGAGGGCATTTGAAGTTGTGACAATGATATATGCTGCGAAAGGCAGTTCGTAATAGAAGATGCAAATTTTGAAATCAATTTTCATTACAATTTTTAAGCTGATGGAATGCTGAGAAATAGAAGAATTGATATATATTATGTATATATAATATAGACAATTGCCATCAATCATAAGAACATTTAATCATTCAATCAATTCTTTTTTAAATAATGATAAAAGCTGGACTTGGCTTATCAGTGAACTTTCAGCTTTGAAGCATAAGCAGCTTGAGTTGTTTATTACTTAACAATGTCAATTCAATCAATCAATCAAAAGAGATTGGAATAACAGCTAAGTATTATAGTTGAAAGCCCAAATATTGTCAATGCGTTTACAGGGTATCTATAGATAAAAATCTTTTGCACAACCTCAACAAGCGCCTTCATTTGGCTGGGATTGGGTCGACGAAAGTTACGCGAAACGCTTCCAGCTGATGAGTTGCGTGTCAGTCAGCTGGAGGAATGGAGTACAGAGCACAGAGCACAGAGCCGAGAGTTTGGTACTGCTCGTTGGGGTCGGCATGGTGTCTAGGTGTAGGCGGGGGCGTGGGTACAAAGGATGCGGCTGAAACTACAATATGCGAGAAGATGAAAGTAAACGCAAAAAGCCGCATCGAAATTTATCGCTCGGCACTGGGCGCAAAACCGCAAAGGCAAAAGGCAAAGAATTCATCATCATTGCTCATCATCATGTGCCACGGTAGGTTGAGGCTAGCTGTCAGTGGCGAGGGGCTGGCCATCGTCCCAGCGGTGTGATACGCCGTTTGATGTGCACCACAGACGGGGCAAAGCGAGAGACGAGCGGACAAAAAAAAAAAAAAAAAACGAAAAAGCTACAACAGCAAAAAGAAGAAAAACGCCAGGAAACTTGCGACCGCTGTCCAAAAATATGTCCTTTATTATATTTCTTGGACGCTTCAGTGTGCTTTTACTCTGTTCTCTGTTGGTGGTGCCTTTGCGGTAAAGTTAATCCTTGGGCATCAATTTCGAGAAATAATTTGAGCAACATCAAAACTTTTAATACGACCAATGATAATGGCGCCCGCAGTCGCCCAAACTCTGTCTTTCAACTCTGACCCCGCTGTGGCGAAAAGTTTTTTTTATTGCCCGGCTACGTAATTTCTTTGTCCTGAATTATGGGTTCTCAGGTAGCCGGAGTCAGCCTTTTGCCCTGAACTGTATGCCTTTTCTCCCGTTTAAGCAGCTCCCCACTTTGCCACGCTCCAACCTCACCCACCTGCGGTCATTATGCCGTTTATTGAGTGCCACACCTGTCTGCCCGGCCGGAGAGTTAACGCCGCAGGTGGCCCATCTCTCACACAAAACGTAGCCTAGCCTTCAGGTGGCCAGAGTTCGACTGGCCATTCCATTACCAACTCCCTCATTGCAAATTGCCAGCGAACAAAAGCTCTGCATGGGTCTCGTTTGCCATTGATTTGGTTTTTCGAATCGGCTTTATATGCCGAATTGTTATGGAATTAACCTCTTACTTTCGCTCAAATTGAATTGAACAATGGCGAGTTCTTTGTATATATAGATATATGTACATATATGTATTTGGATAAACATGTTTGCCAGATCCGTCTGCAGTCATGCATAACAATTGAGCACTTAAAGCGAAATAATTGCGTGTGAAAATTAGGATTTTATCAAAATTCAACTTGACTTTTGCAAGTATTTAATATTGTTTAACAATTTATATTTAATTAAATTTTTAATGAAACAGTGAAAAGCTGAAAGTAGTTCATTTTATTTTATATGTAATGATTCATAATTATTTATATAATTATTTAAGGATTTGTATATACAATGATTCAATAACTTAATATACTCTCTCTTTATGTCTGATATATCTATCTGATCAAGCTCTCTACATCTCTCTCTCTCTCTCTCTCTCTATCTCTCTCTATCTCTCTCTATCTCTCTCTTTCTTCCTCTCTCTATCTCTGCCTATCTTTCTCTCATTCTATGATCGATTTCTATCCAGATTTCCTCTTACTTTCGCTCTTCCTTCACATCAGATATACCCATCTAACCAATCTCCCTACATTCTAAATTCTCTTTCTCTATCTTTCCATATCTTTCTCTTATTCTCTGATACTGTTCCAATTTCGCTCTGTCTATATATCCCTCCATTAATCCATCTCCCATTCTCTAGGCCTTCCACTCTCTCTCTTCCTCTCTCTCTCTCTCTCTCCCCCTCCCTCTCTCTCTCCCTCTCTCTCTCTCTCGCTCTCTCTCACGCTCTCTCTTAGCCTCCTCATTACTCGATTACATATGTCTGCCCATTAACTCGATTCGCTCGCTTCCATAGTTCGATAATTGAGATTGCCAACTTGTTGCCGCTGCAAAATGCTTTCCAAAAATTATGCAAATTGAGCCAAGTTGACAGGCTAAAGCTCTCAGCTTAATGTTGGTTGCATGAAAATCTTGTAGCATTTGAAGGCAACTCTAACCAAATTGCCAACTTGTGTGCTGTTCAATAATTGGCGAGAAATCGCCGCCGCACCGTTAAAGGAAATTAGCTAAACAAAACGCTGCAATTAGGCGAAGTCAGCAAGGTAAAGACAAACAACAAGGACAAGGACAACAAGCAGGACAACGTGTAGAACAATGCGGCAGCACCTGCAAAATTATGCAACTTGGCTAGCAACGACAGCAGCCATTTTTGCCAATTAAACGCATTTGGTAACAATGCAAAAAAAAAAAATTGCTGCTGGCAGGTGGGAGCAAAATTCGCCTGGCTGGCAGCAGGACGCAGCCAATGATGAGGCACAAAGGCAGCAAAGGAGGCATGCGGCAACTGTGCAACGTTAAAACAAGTTTATCAACGTGTGAAAATTACGAAGCGCACCAGGCAACAACAACAGCCATAATTGAGCAGCATGTCAGGCAGCAGAACGTCATGTTGGCCGCATATTCAAATGCAAATCACGTCATCAATATGCAGTACAAACACACACACACACACACACACCTGTGCCTATCGTTTGTCTGCCCTTGGTGAACATATTGAAACGTTGCATTTTGACCAAAATTATAACCAAGTTCAATTTTTGTGGCCTGTGCCAGCAGCAGCACACTTAAAACTTGCTCCAGCCAGCAGCCTTGACGAACAACTTTTTTATTTATTTCTTAATCTTTTTTTACATTTTTTTTAATTTCTTGCAAGCGTAACTTTCACGTGTCATTTACGCTATCATAACATGAACTTCTAATGATCGACAGCGACAGAGAAACTTGTAGATTTTTAATTATAATGCAACGTTGCATGGCAGAGCCTTTGAGCTGTTTGAAGAGGGTTGCAGTTAAAGTACTGAGAAGATTTAACGAAAGCGCAAGTTTTCTATAAACAAATTGTTGAAGCACTTGAATAGTTTTAATAATTTTATATAATCCTTATATCTATATATATATATGTATTTTTATTTTATTTATTTTTTATGTATTACTTATATTTATTTTTAATAATTTGAAAATATTGCAAAATTTTTAAAAGGCAGTGAGATAATTTTATATACATTTTTTTTCCATGCATATATTTATATTTTAACTATTTTTTAGGTAATATTTACGTACATTATTTTGATAATTTGAAAAATATGTAAAATTATTTAAGGCAGTGAAATAATTTTATATAATTTTTATTTCTATGTATACATTTATATTTTATTTATTTTATTATGTATTATTTATATTTATCTTTAATAATTGAAAATGTTGTAAAATTATTTAAAGGCAATGTTTTTTTTTTTTATTTAAATAGTTTTTTACTAAATGAAAATATTTTAAGATTTCTGAAAAGACTTAAGCAATTTTATGAAATTTACTATCTATGCAAACTAAAAGAAAAAATTTAAATTTAAAAAAAGTATTCTTAAAAGACTTAAAATACACACAAAAAATTAAAAATCCATGCCATTTTTTAATTCTTTATTTCTTTTATTTAATATTAAAACAAAATTCTTTGAAAATTTCAAAAATACACAAAAAATCCATTGAATTCTTATTTTTTTCTTTTTTGCCATGCTAAAATTCTTTTATTGATATTAGCAGACACTTGGCTTATTCTATAATGTTCTTTTAGCTGCTGGACTAACTGATTTACAGAGTATATGAAACTCTGATTTACTGAATATCTTGTAGACTGTAAAAATGTCATCTGGCATATGTTACATAGTTGCGGAGTGATTGATGCACAATCTAGTCGAACAGACTGAATAGCTAACTTTCCAACTTTTTTACACTATACAGACTACTACCAATTCATAAAATGATTGATTTAATGATTAAATAATGCATCTCTACTCAACATAAAAAAATCTAAAATACTAAACATTTAACACTTTTTAGAAAAATAGTTTAAGGTCTTGATGAGTATTATAAATATAGAAATATATAGCAAACTAAAGTTTATTTATTTATTTCAACTTGCCTCGAAAGTTGTATAGGCAACCCACTCGCAGTGCTGGCCCCGCCAGGTTCATCTCAATTATTTTGAGGCCTTCTGTTTGTATTTTTAGCAAAGGCAACGATAACGACGACACTTTGGCTGCCTGGCATCGATGTGAAGTCTCTTTTGCTTTTTTTTTTTTTTTTGTTGAACTGGCATCTTTCTGTAAACTCATCATGGCGCTTGCGTTGCGGCAGCTGCCTGGCAACTGGCAGGACGAGAAAAAAAAGTAGAAAAAATAAGTCACTCACTTAAAAGTTCAGCGGCTGCAACGTTACAAAGTTTGCTCACTTGCCCATTTGGCGTGTCCTGCTCTGCGCATCCTCCGGCCTGAATCTGCTGTCCGGCTGCTGTCGCTCGTCTATGTCCATGTTCCGGCCGGAGCTGGTCAGTTAGTTTCAATTTTAGTTTTTAGTTTCGACTGCTCTTGCCGCTATAAACTCCATCTCCTCCTTTTTTTTGCATTTTTGGCTGGACAAACCGTACGCTGATTACATGTGACAACTTAATGAGTTTGCGGCCAAACATGGCTTGTTAAGCAAATAAATTAATTAGCGCTTTAATTGAGTTTTTTTTTCTCTCTCTCTCTCTCTGTCCCCGCGCTGTAATTGATGAGCTACCGAGCGCTGGGCAAGCAAAGAAATTAACTATAATTTATATATACTTCACATACATATTTATATAAGTGTATACAGATATGACTATTTTAAAGCGATTTACAGCTTGAAGTCAAAGTTCAGAAATCATTTCGATTTGTCATAAGTAAAACCAACTGCAATCGGGCATTAAATATTATATTAATTATAGTATTGATATTACCAACTTGCAAAAGGAAAAAGTTATACGATTGATATGAGCTCAGTTCAATAAGTATTGGGAATTTAAATTTATATATAGATATTAATAACAAATATTGAAAAATCACATTGGCCATATACAAAACTTTTATTCACATTATCCAAATAAAAAATTATAAATTTCAATCCACATTAGCCAAATTACTAATAATCTTTTCATATATTTTTGATACCTTTCAGGTATGTATCAGCGCCAATCCATTCATCGTGGTCATGCAATAGCACGGGCGTATTATTCATGGGCGAGAAACCCAGAGCGGGTATGCCTGACTTGCGTAGATAGCGCGAGTCCGTGCCGCCCGTAAAGATTTGTGGTCGAATCTTGAGTGAGCTGTAAGGCAAATCGATAAGAGAAATATTTCTTAGCACTCAAACGTCGCTTACAGTTCATCTGTGGCGCTCTTGAAGGCTAGCCAGAAGGGATTACTATCATCTGTGGCTGTGGCTGGCACGTATGGATGCTTCTGATCAAATTCCAGCTCAATGCCGCCGCCTGCCTGCTCCATCCACTTTTCTAACTAAGGTAACATAGAAGATATGCGACATCAATATGTATATATGTATATGTAGATAAATATGGTACTCACTTGTGCGTAAAACTCTTCGTGCACCACATCGAGTGCTAGGCGCACATCGAAGCCAGCTGTCAGCAGTGGTGGCACCACATTGCTCTGCACTCCACCAGCGATTCGGGTGAGATTTTATGGTTGTGACATCGCCAATTGTTAACTCAGGATTATTCTCAAGACGTGCCACCTGCTGCCTGCGCAACTGCATCATTTTATCGAGTATATAATGCAGCTTTTCGCCAGCTGTGTTTGGCAGCAAAAGCGAGCCATGCCCAGCCGTGCCCGATATCTTAAAGGTCATACCTAAAACGTGATATATGCGCTATAGACATAATGTGCAATAGATAAGATTTTAGTTGAACTTACGCCAAACACTGCGCTCAGCATAGAAAACGGGAAACTCAGCTGTGGGCGAGGCAAGACCCTCATCCAGGCCAAAGCCAATATTTAAAGCACGAAACTCTGCAGTTTCAACAAAGGGACGCATGCCACGGCGTCCGCCCATTTCCTCATCTAATATTGAAAGAAAATAATAAACAAAAATATGAATTAAACAAATAAAAATAAAACAATAATAATAAATTAAAATTAATAAATAATTGATAGATTAATATTAATAATAATTATAACAGTTGACTGTTTTATGACTTGCGCTCTCACGATTGAGTAATACAGTCTTTTAACAGTGTTGCGCTCTGTTAAAGAGATCAGCCTAAAGAAATCATACTCTCTCGCTCTCGCTCCCAGCAAGAGTCTTCGGCTCTGTTCGTTTTGTTTGTCGGAGCTGTTCGTGTGCTGGTCGTTTACCGAACATCGTTTAGAGAGTCAAACGACTGACGTTTAGCTCAGCTATGAGCTCAGTGAGTGGGCAGACAGCTCAAAAAGTCAAAGCACACGGTATTTCCTTTCACATACATACACATACGAGCATTGATCGTGCGCTGTTGATGTGTTCAGCTCTGGCATACATACACAAACGGATTTTTGCTTAAAAGCGAAACGAACTCATAGCAGAGCCGACGCAATCGGTTGTTCTCTGAGTTTTTTCAAAGTTGAAATATTTAATATATTAAATAAAATAAAATAAACAAAGAAAAAATAAAATAAATAATGAAATAAAATAATACGTAAAATAAAATAAAAAATAAAAAAATAATAATAAAAAATATTCATTTGCTAAATAATAATAAATATAAATAAAACAAGTAAGAACGTTGCAGTTAGGCGCAACTAACAGCGATATACTTTGTTCCCATAGGTGCATCTTATTTTTTTAATAAACATTTAATTAACGAAATATTTCGGCAATTAGAAAACGTACATGGCAAGCAACAAACGTTTTTCCTACACATACATACAGATTGACACATGTACACACTATACGAGTATACACAATTTTCTATGTATACATACAAAAGTTTGGATGCCAGAATATTCTAAGAATTGTGACTGAATTGAGAATTTTTCGATCGTTACTTTAGTTTTGTCAAAAGGCGCTCTAGCAATGTCTTATTTGGTTTTAGTTAACGAAGCGCGGGTCAGGGCAGTGGCGCTGGTGGTAAGCGCTATGCAAGCTATACTTAGGTGCGTGGGTTCGAATCCCGCAGAAAACTTTTTTTCAAAAATTATTTATTTTTTATTTTTTTAATATTTGTATATTTATTATAAAATGCTTGCTGCCAATTGATAATCATTTATAAACATACGCATATGAATTGTGCATTTAAGTAAAAACTAAAACTGCTTTATGCTTTCCGATTTGCGACGCTGTGTGGCAGGCAGTTTTTCTATGCATGCATATATGTATGTATGCATGTGTACGTGTATACACATCCAAAAGTGTATACATATTGCAAGAATTGCGATTGTATTGTTTTGTGTCGTCACAAACTGCTGATCAGCTGGTCAGCTGATCAGCTGTGAATTTATTTAGGTTTAGCTAACGATTACATGTTGTTTTCAAAAGACCCAGGTTCGAATCCCGCTGGAAACTTTTTATTTATTAATCAAAAACTTATGAATTTTATTTTTTAAATTCATTAATATTATTATATTTATGTTAAAATGCTTTTGCCATCTTAGCAATTGCTACTAAGCTATTGTATGCATGAATTATGCAGTTGGCCACAACAAACTTCTTTGGCGATTTGCCACACCCCCAGGGGGCGTAGACGCATAATTTTTTGCCAGTTCTTAGAAAGGGCCGAGGCTAACATGCCTGCAAAATTTGGTTGCTTACATTCCAAAAATGCGAAAATTACAGGGTATTTTTCGATGTGCCACGCCCCCAAAGAGGCTGAAGAATTATTTTTGGGGCATCGATAGAGGAGAACATTAGTAACTCAACCATCCAATTTTCAAGCTTCTAGCTCTAAAACTGTAGGAGATATAAACTTTTGCGGTTTGCCACGCCCCCTGTGGGCGTAGATATATCTACCATAGCTTATTAGTCTTGGGTTGTCAACCCGAGTATACATGCAAAATTTCAAGTCTCTAGTGTCAATAGTGTTCAAAATATAGCACAATTTGAAAAATCACTATATATTCAGGTCCGATTTGCCACGCCCCCAATGGGCGTAGACATAAAACTTTTTGATCGATCTTCTTAGAATCATAACATTAACTCACATGCAAAATTTTAGCGTTCTAGCTTTAACGGTGTAGAAGATACGTATTTCCCGATTTGCCACGCCCCCAATGGGCGTAGATATATCCGCCATAGCTTTTTGAACTTGGGTTGTCACCCCGAGTATACATTTCAAATTGCAACTCTCTAGCTCATCATCTAGTATGATAACTTAACTATGGGCGGAAGAGTTTTCCGATTTGCCACGCCCCTAGTGGGCGGATCGGGAAAATTTTTACACTTTATAATTCGGGAACATATATGAGTATATGTTTAAAATTTCAAGTCTCTAGCTCTAATAGCGCCGAAAAATATTGCGTTCATACGGACAGACGGACAGACGGACAGACGGACAGACGGACGGACGGACAGACGGACAGACGGACAGACGGACAGACGGACAGACGGACGGACAGCAAGACGGACATTGCACAAACCCAATATACTTTTTCCCCTTCGGGAACAAAGTATAAAAATCAGAAAAAGTGCTAATTAAAAAAAAAAAAAAAACATTTTATATACAAATGTAATGGATAAATTCAATTACAGTCGAGTCTCGATAATTCGTAATGGCAAGGGAACAGAATTTTTTACGAATTACGGAGGTTTTCGATTTACCGGGGTTTAAAAATCAAAATGCGAATTGAAAGGGTTTTTATATTTCACTTCGTTTCAATAATTTTATCTTATTAAAAATAAATGAAATATACATTCAATTCAATATTATGTATTTAAAAACAAAATTAAACATAAACAAAATCATATTAACGAAAAATTAATATTTAAAAAAAGCTTGTAATTTTGTATTGTTTTATTGTTATTTACCCATCCATTTAGCCATTCTAGCCATTTTTAGCCGTTTTTAGCTCTTTTTCTGGTTTGTCTCACCAACTACCTTTCTACCTTCTTTCTAACCTTCCTATCCTACTTTCTAATCATATTTCTATCTCTTAATCATGATTCTGTTTATAGGAAGATGCCCATTCTTATTTATCCATCCATTTGCCCATTAATGCTCAATCTACCTTTGTGGCTATTATCTAGCCATTTTTAGCGGTTTTTAGCTTTTTTTCTGGTTTGTCTCACCAACTACCTTTCTACCTTCTGTATAACTTTCCTTCCCACTTTCTAATCATATTTCTAGCTCCTAATCACAATTCTGTTCATTGGTTTATGACCAGTCTTATTTACCCATCCATTTGCCTATTAATGTTCAATCTACCTTTCTGGCTATTATCTAGCCATTTTTAGCGGTTTTTAGCCGTTTTTAAGTCTTTTTCTGGTTTGTCTCACCAACTACCTTTCTACCTTCTTTTTAACTTTCCTTCCCACTTTCTAATCATATTTCTAGCTCTTAATCACGATACTGTTCATAGGAAGATGCCCAGTCTTATTTATCCATCCATTTGCCCATTAATGCTCAATCTACCTTTCTGGCTACTATCTAGCCATTTTTAGCGGTTTTTAGCCGTTTTTAGTTCTTTTTCCTGGTTTGTCTCACCAACTACCTTTCTACCGTCTTTCTAACCTTCCTTCTAATCATATTTCTATCTCTTAATCACGATTCTGTTCATAGGAAGATGCCCAGTCTTATTTATCCATCTATTTGCCCATTAATGCTCAATCTACCTTTCTGGCTACTATCTAGCCATTTTTAGCGGTTTTTAGCTCTTTTTCTGGTTTGTCTCACCAACTACCTCTACCTCCTTTTTAACCTTCCTATCCTACTTTCTAATAATATTTCTATCTCTTAATCACGATACTGTTCATAGGAAGATGCCCAGTCTTATTTATCCATCCATTTGCCCATTAATGCTCAATCTACCTTTCTGGCTACTATCTAGCCATTTTTAGCGGTTTTTAGCCGTTTTTAGTTCTTTTTCCTGGTTTGTCTCACCAACTACCTTTCTACCGTCTTTCTAACCTTCCTTCTAATCATATTTCTATCTCTTAATCAGGATTCTGTTCATAGGAAGATGCCCAGTCTTATTTATCCATCTATTTGCCCATTAATGCTCAATCTACCTTTCTGGCTACTATCTAGCCATTTTTAGCGGTTTTTAGCTCTTTTTCTGGTTTGTCTCACCAACTACCTCTACCTCCTTTTTAACCTTCCTATCCTACTTTCTAATAATATTTCTATCTCTTAATCACGATACTGTTCATAGGAAGATGCCCAGTCTTATATATCCATCCATTTGCCCATTAATGCTCAATCTACCTTTCTGGCTATTATCTAGCCATTTTTAGCGGTTTTTAGCTTTTTTTCTGGTTTGTCTCACCAACTACCTTTCTACCTTCTGTCTAACTTTCCTTCCCACTTTCTAATCATATTTCTAGCTCTTAATCACAATTTTGTTCATTGGTTGATGACCAGTCTTATTTATCCATATATTTGCCCATTAATGTTCTATCTACCTTTCTGGCTATTATCTGGGCATATTTAGCTCTTCTCTGGTTTGTCTCACCAACTACCTTTCTACCTCCTTTTTAACCTTCCTATCCTACTTTCTAATAATATTTCTATCTCTTAATCACGATACTGTTCATAGGAAGATGCCCAGTCTTATTTATCCATCTATTTGCCCATTAATGCTCAGTCTACCTTTCTGGCCATTCTAGCCATTTTTAGCGGTTTTTAGCTCTTTTTCTGGTTTGTCTCACCAACTACCTCTACCTCCTTTTTAACCTTCCTATCCTACTTTCTAATAATATTTCTATCTCTTAATCACGATACTGTTCATAGGAAGATGCCCAGTCTTATTTATCCATCTATTTGCCCATTAATGCTCAGTCTACCTTTCTGGCTACTATCTAGCCATTTTTAGCGGTTTTTAGCTCTTTTTCTGGTTTGTCTCACCAACTACCTCTACCTCCTTTTTAACCTTCGTATCCTACTTTCTAATAATATTTCTATCTCTTAATCACGATACTGTTCATAGGAAGATGCCCAGTCTTATATATCCATCCATTTGCCCATTAATGCTCAATCTACCTTTCTGGCTACTATCTAGCCATTTTTAGCGGTTTTTAGCCGTTTTTAGTTCTTTTTCCTGGTTTGTCTCACCAACTACCTTTCTACCGTCTTTCTAACCTTCCTTCTAATCATATTTCTATCTCTTAATCACGATTCTGTTCATTGGTCGATGACCAGTCTTATTTACCCATCAATCTACCTTTCTGGCTATTATCTAGCCATTTTTAGCGGTTTTTAGCTTTTTTTCTGCTTTGTCTTACCAACTACCTTTCTACCTTCTGTCTAACTTTCCTTCCCACTTTCTAATCATATTTCTAGCTCTTAATCACAATTCTGTTCATTGGTTGATGACCAGTCTTATTTATCCATATATTTGCCCATTAATGTTCTATCTACCTTTCTGGCTATTATCTGGGCATATTTAGCTCTTCTCTGGTTTGTCTCACCAACTACCTTTCTACCTCCTTTTTAACCTTCCTATCCTACTTTCTAATAATATTTCTATCTCTTAATCACGATACTGTTCATAGGAAGATGCCCAGTCTTATATATCCATCCATTTGCCCATTAATGCTCAATCTACCTTTCTGGCTACTATCTAGCCATTTTTTCAAGGGACCAACAGTTTCTTACGAAATATCGAGGTTTTCGATTTAGAGGGGTACGAATTATCGCGATTCGACTGTACTTAAATGCTGATGAACCCTTCGATTGATCATAATTGTAATGAAAGCTGACGAAAGAGAAAGAGAGAAGAATTTGTTTCTTTCATATAAACTATCATTAGAACGCTGAGTTATATGTATTATTTGGATGGTATTAAATAACTTTTCTAATTCACGTGTTTATATTATAATTATACCTTAATTATATTTCTCTCATTCCAATTCAATTTCTACCAAACACGAGTTTTTTTACAAAACTCTTCACAACTCATTTATCATAAGAAACTGTCAGAAAAAGTATAAATAGTCTAGCAATGCGATATGCATTCATTGTCTCCTAGGGTATATCAATTTCAGTCCGATTCAAGTTGCTACACATAATAAAATATATTTACATAACAATGTATGTATATTTATATTTACCTGCCACAAATGAGATGTGTATTGTACGTTTGAGCCTGGTACCATTGCGTTTCAGTGCCCTAATAGCTGCCAGATACTGCATACCCACGCACTTCATGTCCTGTGTGCCGCGGGCAAAGATTCGACCCTCTGCATCCATGTCGGCGCCAAAGGGCGGATGTGTCCAGTTCTCGGCGAACACTGGCACCACATCCATGTGGGAGTTGAGCAAAAGGGCGGGCAGCTCTGGCTTTAGGCCCTGCCAGGTGAGCACCACAACGGGATTGTCGCTATCGAATGGATAATGAACAGCCAGCGGCAGTTGCAGGTGTTCCGCCTGTTGCCTCAAGAACTGCAAACAAGGCGCTGAGTAAATTGGAAATACATTTTTTTTTTTTTTTATTAAGCGGATTAAATTTACAATTACACAGTTTTTTTTTTAATGCACACCATAATTGGGATTGGGATGAACGCTGGCTATACGTAAATACTCGCGAAAGTATTTGATTTCCTCATTGGATTCCCATTGTTCGAGGCTCATTTTTGCTGACGATCTGACGTGTGTTTTGCTCAACTGATGAAATGAAACTGCTCGATCTACCGACGCGCTATTTAATCTAATCATACGCCAAGTCACTGAGGTCGCTATAGTCAACAGCTTAAGTTACTTTTCGGTGAATGTGACGGGGTGGGGGGCATACGGGGCATCTGATAAATGCGGCGAGCTCTATGACGGATACAAATAATTTACTCTAATTGACTGGCCACAGCTGGGAAAATGTTGATACACTACTATAACTGAGCCGATGTGGTTTGCCAGTTCAAGATAAATGCTGCATGAATAAATTTGTCAGCTTATCGCAAGACTTGAACAATGAGTTATGCGAGTTTTTCAGTGGAGTGGCTATGTGAAATCATTTCGAGTGCATTTTAAATGCAAATTTATTGGTGTAAAACAAGCCTAATCTCGACACTGATAAGCCAACAATGGAGATTAAACATGCGAAGATATTGAATGCTGTTGTTTGGTCTAGGTAGGCAAAAGGTATATCAGTTTGTTGTGTTTATGTGAAATTTTGTTAATCAGCGTGAGTTTTGTATAATCTTAATCTTTAATCAGTAAATGAGTGCTTTAATTAATTAATTTGTTAATTTATTAGCATTGCATAAGTTTGGCCAATCAATTACAATCAATCACTGAGTCTATCAGTCAGTAATCAAAGTTTATCAGTCAGTCAATCTAGTACTCAGTCTGTCAGTCAATGATCAGAGTCAAGTAGTCCATTCTTCAGTCAATCATGTTGGCAATTAAACTATACATAGATCGAGTTGCAATTTGCGTAGATAAGATAGAGAATTGTTTAGTTATAGAAATATTTAGAAATTTCCAGTATAACACAAATTCAGTTTCTAAAGATAATTAATATCGTTTCAAAATACTATTAAAATATAATTTTATTATTTCATTTAACTTTTACTGATTGTGCGTGTTATCTACCACAAAGCATTTCATTTTTAGTAACAACTCATTAACAACTAGCATTAACCACTAAATTATTTCTACATTTACTAAAAGCTGATAAGATATCATTAATTTATTCGGGTCGTGGGTATTTTGAGACAATAGAAATTATCTGTTTGGTTTTATCTTGTTTCCATTGTTTTAATAACATTTAAAGTAGTATTAAAATGATATGGCGAGCTAAGCTACTCGACTTGATTGAAGTGAATACATTTAGTTTAATATGATAAACACTCAAGTATATTTTGTGATAGCATATTAGTTTTATTTTATTTTGTTTATGCTTTTTTCTTAATAAAAGAATTCTTAATTTGAAAAACTTGTCTATTATCTTTTATATTTATAATTTCTTAGTCTTAAAGACCCAAAACTTGACTTATTTATTTAAAAATATAAATATTTGTTAACAGAACTGAACGAAAATCTTGGAAATTTCTAGCCTTTAGAAATAGCTTTTATTCATATAAACAGATTGCCAGTTATCTATAAACAGCAATTAAAATGTCATTGCAGAGATTTGATATAATTTGAATTTCATGCCAGGCCAACACTTTGACTTTAAATTTGAAATATTTATCACATATTTATAAAGATATCGATTGGTATTATTGAGTGCACAATACATATAGCTATATATGTATATATATTCATAATTTCTTGCTAATGCATTTCAGAAACTAAAATATGAAATTCAAATGCAGCCAAGTCGTTTAGCTCAAGTTCGTTGAACTAATTTCAAGTGGAAGTTTCGATAGTTGGCGAGAGAGGAGAGCAGCTGAATGGAGTTTTAGCAAACAAAACTTTTATTCTAGTGCCAAGAGCAGACAATTTATGAATAGTTCAGCAAAAATTGTTGTTGTTGTTGGTCTGTTTGTTTGCTGTTGTGTTATGCCTGTGCACATCATTAGGCGATAATTATTTGGACCAAGGCAAAATGAATGCAGAAAATGATTGCATTTTAAGAATGCTTTTTGGCAAAGGGAAGAATGCAAAATAAATATTACTTACGTGTTAAATTGCTTAAAAAAAAGAAGAAGAAAATAGAATAATAATAAATAAAATATGATGGTAATTAGTAGAGTTTGCAGCAGAAATGAAATTAACGTGTTTATGATAAGTAAATAAATTTATGGCAGTTTAAAAAATATACAAAAATTGCTCAGTTAATTAGAAGAGTTTTATAGTAAAGAGAAATTTCAAAGGAAATTATTGTTTTATTTATTCTTTATATATTTTATTATATTTTATATTTGTGTATTTATATTTATTTCATAATGAAATATATACAAAATATATACAAAAATTGCAGAGTTAAAGTAAAGAGAAATTTCAAAGCAAATTGTTGTTTTTGTATATTTTTTGTATTTATATTTAGTTATTAATCAAGCGTTTGCTTAAATTAAATTTAATTTTAGAAAAATTAAAAATGGGCAATATAATTTCTCATATTAAATAAATATTATTTGTTGTTCATTATTATTTTTAAAAATTCATGTTTTATTTGAAAGTCCATGATAGGTAGACACATAGAGAAATAGACAGAAGAATATTATATAAGATTGCCTTTTTATTTTCGTTTTCTCTTTTAGTTTTCTTTAATTTTGTTTCTATTATTTTATATTTATATTTAAACTTTATTCTTTATTTTAATTTTTTTTTTTATATAAGATCATAAAGAAAGACAAAATTTACTTAATTCTATGAAAACTATATTTATTATAAATATTTCCTTCATCTGCACATTTCATTTTCAACAGAATTGGAAAGCTCTTTGTCTTTCAGTTGTCACATTTATGCGCTTAAATTTTAATCTTGCTTGCTTATGCAGCACTGAAGTTATTCAATAATTTATGAGACATATAGGAAGGCTAAAGATGGAAAGAGAACAAATGCAGCATAAATGCTTAATATATATTTTTCTGAGTGTGTGAATCAGTATGAGTGTATGCTCAACTGTATAAATATTAGAACGAGTAGATCTATATAGATATGAAACACGTCTTCTAATCATGCTTGCTTTTGACTTTGATTTTGTATTTTAATTATCTTTACACAAGTCAAACGAGCAGCTTTCTAGTATTGTGCAGCAAATTATTATATCTATTGATTGAACTGCTCTCAATGTTATTTTCATTCCTTTCAGAGCTAAAGCACTCACATGCTGTAGGTAAATGACACAGTTAATTGTAAATTTGTAACAAACTCCTGTCTGTGCAGTCATTCCTCTTCAAATCCATCCCTCCATCATTCGTATATCGTTTCTTTTTTTTAATCAAATTCTATACATTTTTGGTTGGTTTACATTTTCATATTTCTGTGCTGTCCGGATCAATTTGCAATTCAAATCGATGAATAGGAACTGTCTCACATGCTCAGCATGAACTCACTTTTAAGTTAAAGTTTCTCCATTGAGCTGCCCGAACAGATGACAAAATTAATTTGCTTTTGGCCAGAGATTTGGCCAAGAGAGAAAAAAATCGAAAATAGAGCGAAAAAGAAAATGTTTAATACACTGCGAAAAGCCAAACAAATGTGAATGCGAGGCGCCCAAGGACTGACCTAAGTCAAACAATTGACTTGGGGACTTGGAAGCCAAGCTGACAAAAAGAGCGACAAAGCGAGCAGCGAACCAAACCGGACCGCCGGTCTATTTATTTGCCAATTTGGAAAAGGCCAAGCCCGGAGACTGCAAAGCGACTAAGAACCAAATAAATATCTTATTTCACAAAATTCTAAATAAAATGAAATCATTTTCTAAAGACGACACACACACACAAAAACGTATATATATAAAGGAGGCAGACGAACGAAAACCCAAAAGTAACAAAATCCCATAAACACGACATGTCACAACACGACAACAGCAGCAACAACAATAACAACAAATAAGACAACATTGAGTTTGCTGGCCATCTCTTTCTTTATCCAGCTCTCTCTCTCTCCCTCTGTTTCTCTTTTGCTCTTTATCCAGCTACCTAATTTAGGGAAAATCTAAAGAAAATAAGGCAAACCGCCTGCAGATGAAACGGAATTTGACTTTGAACTACGTCCGTGGCACAAGGCACAAGGCAAAATGCTTAGCAAAAGGATAACCCAGCTGAAAATACATATGCTGCAGTCAGTGAAATTTTCACATATGTAGGTTTTCGTTGCTGGCCAACGAGTGGATTTCCCCAATGATTTTCGGTCCTTTTTTGCCATTTGCATTTCAAATGCGTATCGAAAGCTCTATTGGTCTTTTGGAGTTCACAGTTAATTGGAATGTTGCATAAGCCACACAGCCTAATCAGAGTGAGTCCCATCGACTCATCCATATCTACCCCGCTTCACTGAGCTACTTGACCAACATTTGCTTAATTAATTGTTGTGCCATATGCCGCAAAGCGACCGAACCAAGAACTTGGGGCCAACATGTGTAATTGAATTGCCGTTAATTGAACGGGCCCCCATCATTATCATCATCAGCGCTTAGTATCCTTAGCCATGTTCTTAGCTCGTTGCTCTGCTCAGCTGAAGCAACGGTCCAGAACTTTTGTGTCATCGAGCGCACAGTTCAACAATAATATTATTTGTTATTTTGGCAACCAAGCAAAACAGAAACCACATAAAAGCAACAACAACAACAATAACAGAAGCTACCGAATCTATGCAACAAAAGCAAATAGAGCAACAAATTTTCACAATGGACATTAACATTTAGGGGCAATAAAATCTTAGCTACAAATTGTGAATACGCTTTAGAAATTTTGGGTTTGGGTTTGAAATGGAAATTAGGAAATTTTATGAGTGAAACGTCAAGAATTAAAATGAATAAAAATTATAGCTATTCTAATTCTTGAATTTTCTTAATTTTTTTTAATGTCTCGATATTCCATATCATATTGTTATACTTTCTATGGTTTCATATACTCCCACAGAGATGATTTAACACTGATCCATATCTAAAAGAAATTATTATAAGGAATAGTGAATAAAATAGGAGTAGAGACTTCAATTACCTAACTTACCTTTAACTGAAGCAATTTAAATTGTTGTTAACTGAACTGAAAATGCTCAGCATAATTTTCCATTTTATCACGATTTGTCTTACGCTTGTTCAGCTTGAGAATATTAATACCGAAATTTACTTCAAGAGAATAATTTTGCGACTCATTCAGCTGATAGCTGTTCGCTCGACAATTGACCGCCGCGATAACTCGATTTGACATCTCTCGATGAGTTTATTTGCTGCATGTTGGTCTAACTTCATTCAACATACATATTACTCTAGACAATTGCAATCTCTTACAGTAATTCGTACAGACAAAATGCTTCACGAGCTCTAAAATTGAGAGATTTCTGTGCAGAGGCGAGAGGTGCTGAAGTGAGAGAGAGAGAGAGTAGTCATGATCTCAGACCACAAAGAGAGATTTGTTTGTCTTCTTCACTTATTTTTATATAACCCTCACTTTGTTCTTTCGCTTTCCATCTGTCGTAGTCGCTTTGTCTCTCTCCCACGCGCTATCTACATTTTTCTCTGTTATACCTGCATAACTCTCTTCTTCATTGCGAATTACCTTTCTACTTTCTTTTTATTTCACTCACCCTCATTAGTCATTACACTCACTTTCTATGTTATTGTCTCATTCTCTCCTTGCCTTACCCTCTCGATCTTTTTTCTTTCTTTTGCCGACTTTCTATATCTCTTCTGGCTTACCTCTCTCGTCTCTCTCTCTCTCTCTCTCTCTATCTCTCTCAAACTCATTCATGATGGTCACAATTGCTCAAAGTCAACACAATTTTCGCTTTTGACTTTCACAAAAATCCATTTACATTTTGGCTGGCTTTGCGACTCGACTCGACGACCCTTACGACTTCAAATATGCAAAACAAAAATGTTGCCTGGCACATTTAGGCAACTGGAGAGCGACAGAGATGAAAAGTGAGAGAGTCTGAAAGGGGAACTGACTGCGCGAACATTTGCATAATTATAAGATAAATAACAAGAATTTACGAAAAACAACAAAGAGGGCAACAGGAGCGATGCTGAGGATGCTGCAGCCCAGCTTCAGCTCTAGTCCAACTCCTACTCCAAAAAGTCAAATTTTATTTGATTTCTGACTACCAGCAACAAAAACACGAAACAAACACAAACACACACACACACACACACAGTTTATGCAAATAGCAAGTGGGCGTGGCAACGGTGGTCGCCTTATCTCTTAGTTGAAATAATAAACAATTGGGGAGAGCGGAGAGTGGCGAGCTTTGCGAGTGCTGAGAGTGTGACAAGCGGATGTCGTGTGTGGCACACATATTTCACAAAAGTGCCAAACAGGAAACGCAGACGACGACATTTTGCAAAATTTATTGCAAAATGGCCGCCAACGTTGACGGCGTGGACAACGTTCTAGTGGCCAGGCAATTTGTGCAATGCTTTTTTCATTCAACCAACCTGACAGCCTGAGCGGAGCGAGTTGGGCAACCGGACGGCTGACCATCCTGCCAACCAGCTTAAGTGCCCCTTGAAATGCAGATCTGAACTCCGACCTCGGGCTGCATTAACTTTTGACACATTGATTACCGCAGTCTCCAGATGCAGTTGGTCAGTGGAGAGACAGGCAGAGAGAGAGAGAGAGGAAGACGAAGAGCGAGAGTGCTAGCAAAAAAAGAGCTGACAACGCTTGGCTTTAGTTTTTTAATACCCTCGTGAAAATAAAATGTGTGCTTAGGTATATGCACTATATTAGCAAGAGCTGAGATCTATATGTGAGTTAGTTTACCAATTATGAGACTTTCTATTGCTCAACTCAATTCGCTCAAGAGATAACATCTATAATCTAGTTGAAAGCCTTACAGAGTATCTGCTCGTTATATACTCAACTTTGTCGCACTCATACAGGCTTTTTACTAATTGAATGTGGCGTATATAAAAAGGACAAATTGATTTCTCCACGCCACGCCCAACCGCCCATCATCAGCCGCATTCGCTTCGGCTTCTGTTCGCAAATTGTCAAGAAAATGCTGGAAGTTGTTTAATTGGGTTTATTAGAATTTGATTGTCAGGCTGGCACATATTAAATGCCTTTTTCTTGTTTCAGTCGAAGCTTATGAAATTTTAATGGGGCCCACGCTAAAAATGTCGTGAAAATGCGGGCATGAAGAGACCGAGCACGTTCGGGCTTAACTGGCAGGTAAATTTGGGTCAGCTATGTTCAAAGTTGAATGTGTTAATTAGAAGTGACAGAAAATCGAGAAAGGATTTTTAAGACTGTTAAAAATAAATGAAATATGGAAGGGTAATAAGAAATACACGTACTTGTGGGCTGCTCTGAATAAAATATAATTTCTAGCTATAAAATGGGGCTGAGAAAAGAATGAGAATGAGTTGAAAGCAATGCAATATAATTGCAGAATTTTATATGATATCTATTATAATAAATGACAACAATTTAATACTATAAGATATCATTAACAAAGTATAGTTATCCTTTAAAAATTTTATACAAATTTCCTTCAACTTGAACTTTAAAGTTTTTCGTTCTGCGTAGCAGCTTCTGTCTGGCCAAGGTAATTGGATTATCAATCAGCCAGCGCTGCATAGCGACTTTTCATGCCCAATTGCTTATTGTCAGCAAACAACAACAACAACAACAACAACATCTTGACTTTGAGCTACGCCCATTAATTAAGCGCAACAGCAAAACAATTTCAACTAACCAAAAGCTTCAATTAGGCATACGCCGTGTGGCTCACTCTAATCTGCCCTCGCACCTCGCCTCTAAAGATAGACAATTAAGTGCTGCTCCGCCCTTTCCCTGCGATGAAAACGTTTTCAAAATATAATTAAAAACAATATGGAATTGTCATGCAGAAATCTGTGCATTTAATTGAAACTTGCAGCGCGCACAGCCGCAATCAGACAATGAACCGAAAATCCTGCGGGTGCTCGAAGTTCACACTCATAAATAAATGATGTCAGCTGGCTTGCGACAGTGACTGAAATTGTGCGCCTTAATTTATACGCGGCTCCTTTTCGCTTGCTGTCCTGTCAATCACGCCTTTCGCTGCTGATTACACGATGCGGCCATTTAGACTTGGCTTGCAGCACGCCCACACCGCCCACTCGCCCACACGCACTCCCAGGGTGTCTGATGTATTAATGAAACAGGCTGACTGGCAGACAGGTCGACTGGCTGGCATGCTGCTTAAATGAATGCTCAAGTGAAAGTTGGTGTGAGGCGGCATTTTAAATCAATTAAAACTTGACTTTGTGATGGCAGCGGCAGAAATTGCGTATACGACGTGTGGCCAAATGCGAAAAGTGACGCGAAACTTTTTCAAAACATTTGTCGAGCAAGTTGTACATATTTTTTTGTTCATTGTTGTTTTTGCTGTGCATTTACAAAGCACTCAACATGGCTGAAAAGTTGGCTCCGCTGTCTAACAGTCTGTCTCTATCTCTATCTCTTTAACTTTTGCTCAGTCTGCGCTTTGCATAATTAATGTTTTAATGTCAATCATACGCACTGTGCGCACTGTTTAAAGCCCTTTCAATTTTTGCTAGCTAGCAGACACACACACGCATAGAGAGAGAGGTCTTTTATCTTTTTGCCTTTTGGAATTTAATCAGCGAAAAGTTTTTTGAGCTGCAACTTTGCCATGTAATTGAATTTGTTATATTTGCAGCTTCAGTTTTAGTTTTTCTCTACTTTTTTTTTATTTTTTTATTTTTTCTGGGGATAATTGAGATTTTAGATTGGCATTAGCTATGTGAATCAGTTGGAAAAAACTTTCTTTTTAATTGTACAAACTATTCAATTGTAAAAACTTTATTTTATTTGCTCTACAAGCTAGAGAGATGATGCAAAATTTAAGCTGAAAATATTTTCAATTTTCCTTAATGCTTGATATTTATAAGCTCTACTTTAAGCTAAAAATTTTGCTAAATTTGTTAAAACTAGATTAATTTTTCTAGCTCTACTTTAATTTATGTTTTATAGTTTATGCTTTTGTCAGAAAAATAATCTGCACTTTGCCCAAGTATCTATCTAGAGTTAACTCTATACAATCTCTATCCAGCTGTGCCTCTACTCTACTCTAGGCAATTTTTGAGCTTATTTTCACTTAAGCTTGCCACACACAAAGTTTGCTTTTGAAGTGTTTGCGAATCACAAGTCAAACGATTTTTGCTTTTCATATCAACTGAGCACTTTGCACACCTGGGCCGCAAACAAACTAACTATCTATGCAGGTAGCTTGGCTCACACAAATGGCTTGAAAATTGATTACACATGACTCGCCCACAAATACACATGCACACACATACAGAAAGAGCTTTGCTAATGGGCAAAAAGCAAATATCAGACGGTGTGAAAGTAAGAAAAAAAAAAAACAAGAAAAAATGAGAGCTGAAAGAAAACTTCACACAACATGAGATGAAAAATTACAACAAATATTAACAACAAAAAGCAAAACAACAATGACAATAGCAAATAGTAATGGCATTGACAATAACAACAACAACAACAACAGCCACACAAACACACACACTTACACACACAATAGCTGACACTATTTGTAAGCAAAAGCAAAGGACGTAGATTTGGAGCTCACGAAAAATCCTTGCGAACAATGTGACAAACGATGTGTGAAGCAGTTCGCTGCTGGGTTAGCTGAAAGCGTGAAGTGCTTCGAAGCTGTTGTGGCAGGAGAGAGACAGAAGCAGACAGAGACAGAGAGAGTGTGGTTGGCAAGGGATAAACATAGAGCAGGGTAGGGCTCGGTAGGTAGCCAAATCTAGCCATACACTTATCACAGAACAAGACGCGCAGATACAGCGCACATTACGTATACGCACTGTGGCAGCTTGGTCATTTTTCATGCCGCATGACAACGTCGACGACGACGACGGCGCCGGCGACGAGGACGTTGACTACAAATCGTGACAAATTCTTGATGCGGGTTAAGTTACACATTTCTTTCGTCTTATTTTCTTATTTAGACCCTCAGCCCCCCCTTTTGTGCGCCTTTAAGACTGGCGCAACACCCCTTCATGCGGTTGAGTTTTCGTGCCAACTTTTTGTCATTTAGCTTAGAATACATTTTCCAAAATTTTGCCGCTTGCTTTCAGGCGAAAGTCAAAGTTTTGCATTAGGTTGTCAGTTTGGCATTTTGCTTATTCAATTCAGCTGCGTGAAAAGCCATTAGCCATAAAAAAGTCAGCTGTGTAACTTGGCTATAAAAAAAGAAAGTAAAAATACACGCCGAATGCGACACGCTGGAAAATTTGAATATGGCTTTATTTAATTTTTATTTTTTTGTTGTTGTTTTATTTTAAAATATTTTTCGCACACATTTTCAATATTTTTTTGTTTGTTTTTCTTTGATGGCAACGCAGTTATCTATATATGGAAAATGATTTTTCCAATGCTTTTTACAGCTACCAAATACTTTTTTAAATAAAACACTTTGCCAGCAAACTGGCCGCAGTTACAGTAGATATTGACTTAGCTGACTGAAATTTATACAAGTTATTTTTTATGAGAAAGCGAAGGAAACTGAATCAGAAATATTCACTTTTATTAATTGATATATATATATGTATATAATATATATTTTGTATTGCAAAACAAAACAATATATATTTTACATTACATTCACTTTTTAAATGCATACTGAAATATGCAAAATGGTTTGATTTCATTGAGTTATTGATAAGGATGGTAAGGATGGCAAGGCTCTTCATACACCAATCTTTTTATCGCATATTATTTTATTATATGATAATTTATGAGAGGAGTTGCAAGAACAATTCACATGTGTTAAATGAGTATAATATTATTTATTAATTTTTATTTATTTATTTTTTTATTTTTATTTACATGTATTCTTATTTATATATTTATTTTCTAGTTACAAGAACAATTCACAATTGTTAAATGGACATAAAATTATGTTTTCATTTTTATTTATTTATCTTTATATTTTTATTTATATTTATTTTTATATACAAAGTGTTAAATGGACATTAAATTATTTTTAAATTTTTATTTATTTATTTGTTATTTTTTATTTATTTTATTTATTTATTTTATTTTTTTTTTTTTTATTTAGTTTTATTTTTAGTTACAAGAACAATTCAATTGTTAAATGGGCATACAATTTTTTTTTAATTTTATTTTTTTAATTTTTTAGTTATTTATTTTTTATTATTATTATTCATATATTTTAATATTTTATTTATAATAATTTTTGTATTGTCTCTTTTTATGCCTGAATCTGTTTCGATTAACATATTGATTTGATAAAAAATATTTAATTAAAATTAAAGGAGAGCAAGAGCTTTTTTTTTAATTCTCCCAAGAACTCTCATCAAATAATCAATATCTCTCAGGCTTAATTGGGCCTTTCATATTGCCCTCTGCTCCACTTGGAAGCTCCTTTCAGCTATTTCTGCTCAAAAGCTACTTAAAATATATTTATATATCACTTTATTTGATAGCCATTTTTTTCTCAATATTATTCAGGAATATTTATCATGCATATTTAAGCTAATTATGAGAATTTTTTACAATTCTGCTTTTAAGCGATTTACAATCCATTAAATATAAATAAACATTATTACGAGAATTACAAGCACATATATATATATATGTTTATATATGGTTATATTTAAATATGAGCAAGCTTCACTGTAAGCATCCTTTGGGTGCTGCCACCTGCACCTCCATTAACATCTGAGGCCGTATTCAATGACAGCATTTTTAATGCAATTTATGGTCGTTAAGGCGACAAAATATAATAAAAATGAATAATATTCCAAGTGCTGTATGGTGAAAACCGCGTGGCAGCAATGTATGTATGTGTGTGTGTGAGTGTTTCTCTCTCTCTGTGTGTGCGTGTGTGCGTGCTACATGCAACACGTGACAGAGTGCTGCCACAGGCCGCAAGGCTCGAGCAGCAGACGATGCGCGTCGCGAGGCTAAATTTATGAGAGCCACAAAATAAATCGGAGCGCCAAATGTGCGAAACAATGCATAACTCAAAGGCTGCCACAATAACAACAACAACAACAGCAAAATGATAATAATAAAAAAAAGAGAAAGCAAAAATAACAAAAAAAAAAATAAATAAATAAAAATAAAAGAAAATGTAATAATATTACAATTTTGTTTATGGCTGGCAATATCCATTAATAGAATTTCGCGGCAATTATGAGGATTGAAGAGCCAACCGAGAATTTTATGACAAATGCCAAGCAGCAGGAATATGACATTATAATTTAATATATAATAAATATTAATGAATTATAATTTCGTTGATCATTAAATTAAAAGTTAAATAAGATTAAGTGCACATAAGCAGGTGCTGGGAAAAAAAATTCCATCAACTACATAAATATATATTGAGAAGAATTTGCTATGAAAAATGATTTTTCAAGAGTTAATTCAGAAATAAATTTAATTTAATTTTATATAGTGTAATTATCACATTAATGTTGTATTGAAAGCAGGAGAAAAACAAAATAAGATAAAAATAAGTGAAATATATTTATCTTTACAAAACAGCATTCATACTCAACATTAACTTTGCATAGCATCAAACTCCAAGCTAGTTCACTTGCCCGCTGCTGTTAGTAGAGATAACAATTATTTACTGAACTCTCCTGGCCATGCCCTAAAACATTTTCATATCAACTTTATAATGCCTACTACAAACACATAAAATAAAAATAAAAATGAAAATTAGCTAACAAATTTACATAAACAGCTGAAGCGAACCAAAAATCATTTTATAATGTACACGCAGCTGGCTTTAAGGTCTAAATGCTGACCACAAATCCAATCAATATTGCATGCACTTTAAAAACTCATAAGCCAAAAGTCAAACATTATTAATGGGATAAAAGTGAGTATTATAAACATGACAGGTAAACATTAGCCAGGCAAACATTAGCCACACTCTCCAAATATATATACAGAGCAGAGCAGCGGTGCCAGCAGCTGCTGAAGGTGGCAAAAGCTACGATAAACAATTCAATTAATCAAAATAAAATTTTAAAGCCAGATGAGCGAATATTAGTTACTCTAAAAATGCGATGTATTACAGAGAGATATGATAGGAATTGAGGGATTTTCAAGTAAGAGAATACTAAGATTACAGGCAGAGTTGTTGGAGTATACAACTTAATATTAATTGAAAGTTTTTCAAGGAGTTTTGGCAGGATTAAGCTCTTCCTTAAAATAGCTCAGGCAATCATCTCATAGACATCTGCTCTTCGATCTAATACATTTCCCACAAATAATTTAAAGCCAGCTACAAGCAAAGTTAAAAAACAACTTTATAAGTAAAAGTAAAAGAAAACAAATTAAAATTCGATCAAGAGTAGTAAGAAAGCATTTTGATATGTAAATTATAGTATATGGCGTTTGTACCTATACATAAATACACACTCACACATTCAGAGGGAGACAAAGTAAAGCTCTCACAATTTATTTCAATATTCGTTCTGAACATTATGACCAAGGAAAAATGCTCATAAAAAATTCAAAGCGTCCTAAGTACCCCTCAAAGTAGCACGACAACAACAACAACAACAACAACAACAGCATGAAAAGTGCAGACATCAAGGCTATCAGGTGTGAGTGGTATGGTTCAGAGCTATCAACTTTTTTGGTGCCAGCCAACGAGTCAACTCCACTTTCAGTCACTTGTTCAAACTGACCCGACACGCATGTTTATGCGCTTTTTACAGCTGCTCCAATGCTTATCTTCAAACTTGTTGGCCAGTGTATGCGTGTGTGTGTGTCGTGTTTGTTTGAAAATGTTTTTTATATAAATATATATATATATATATATATATATTTATGTATATACTTGTATATATGCCTGTATAACTTTGCGGTCATTTTACTAAATATTCGGGCCACAGACCAGGTGAACGTGGGGCAGGCAGCATCTCGTTAAAGGCACGCACAAAATTTATGGGTCGGCTTTGCGTTGCGTATCGGGTCATCAGTTAAGGGTAGAGTGCGTGGGGGATTGCGGGCACAAAACCAACACAAAGCCGTGAAGCGGTCACAACTTGTTCCAGTTTTTGGTTTACTCACTCCTTTAGAATACATTTTTTTTTTTTTTGTTTTGCTATTTTTAAAGCTTCACTTGCTTGGCTGCTTGGTGGGCGTGAAATGCTCTTTGGACTGAACAGCTGCCTGGGATTCATGCATGCGCAAACCGAACGAAAAGTTATTTATGTCCTTTTGATGGCAGCGCCTGGCAAATCCAGGCGACACTTTAAAATTGCCACCGCTAATTGGATTTAATGGGCTTAATGCCCAAATGCCCAAACCCAATTTAAAGCCAGTTGTTAGCTCTAAGCGAGCATATGCGTATACGCATACTAAGTTGAATTGAATTTAAACAGATTATTATTGATGGTGATTGAGTGAAAGAAAAAGTTTCATTTTTGACTTATAGTAGATTAAATATATTTTGTGAGGTTAAACATTAAAGTGCTTATAAACTAACAATATTAGTTATTTTTCGATTAACTTGATTCAAACGAAAAGTGAATGGAAAAGTGAGGGAGACTTATCGGGAAATATATTGCTGCCATAGGAGAGTCTACATTTGTGCTCTATGCACATAGAGCGGCAAGAGTTATACTATTATATATTTCTGTCTTTACAGTATATAGAGACAGCGTAGTGCTTAGCCTTTTTGAAAGCAGCTGAAATATTTCATAGTAGATGCTAATTTTCCATAAATGCTAAACTTTAACAACATGTGACATTTCATTAGTCATCAATGTGAAATCGTAAGCAAACGAATATCTTCAAAAATTGCTGTTCAATTAAAATTTCAGGTTCTACTGCTCATCTTTGAGCAAAAAAATTCCTTTATAATGGCACCTATGTAGCTTCGAAATGAAAGCAAATTTGCAAAATTTTGCATTACTATAATTTCAACCCAAAATCAAGCAGCACATTCAAAGAATGCTTCATTTAATAAAGGCATAGATGTGGCTTCAAATTGAAATGCAATTCTTTTCCTCTTTAATTATAGTTTCTTTTGCTACTGCTCTCACTTGCTCAATGATATTGCTACTTTTCAATTAACTCACTTTACCAATATGGCAAAAGGTAAGCCAAGACAACTTTTGCTTCATTTGGCAAAGAAACACAACTGTAGCAATAGATACCATCACAGATGACATATCACACACATCACTCTGTACATATACATATATCGTATTGAGAACTCAAACTGTGCGTAAACAATGGCAACAAAATGTAACTGGGCCGAAACATTTCATACAAGTAAAAGCGTTCAGTAAATGAAATGGCGGCCACAGGAAACGGAAATTTCATTGCCGAGTTGTTCATAAAAACTGGCAGCACTAAGAAATTGGCCATTGGCAAAGTTGGCGAGAAAAATGTACGGGCGCCACCTGCCAGAAGATAAAACGCACTTTACAGTGCCAGACACTCAAAAAAAAAAAAAAAAAAAGAAGAAAACAAGAATGAAAAGGACCACGAGAGCGAGAAAGAAATACCCAAAAAAAGAGGCAAAATAAGTGAAATGAGCAAACGAAGCGGCATATGCGATGTTTTTCTTTTATTATATTTGAACTTTAACACAGCTACAATATAAATTAAAATGGCGGGCACTTCACATGCAGAGCATCTCTCTGTGTGTGTGTGTGTGGAGAGGGGCACAATGAGTGAGGGGGGAACAGGCAATGTAGGCCATTGAAGTTTATGTGCTTGTGCGTAGTAGACTGTCTCTCTCTCTCTCACTCTATATCTCTCTATATCGCTCTCTGTCTCACACAATCGCTTCTTGCCTTTGAGGCTGGCTTGCACTTAGCCCTCTGGCAGCTGTCATATGAAATTTTGTAACACACACATACATAACCACACTCACACATATACATAGCTGCGCCTATACAGTGTGCGGCCCAGGATGTTGAAACAGATTCGACTCTTAATAATTTCCGCACTCGAGTTGATCGAAATCATAAAATTTTATGAGCATGCCAAGAGCGCATAAGTGGCAGCTCTCGCGCTCTCTCTCTCTCTCTCTCTCTCTTTCTCTTGTTTGTTGGATGTGCCAAAAATGGCTGCCAGACAGACACAAAGAGCAGAGTAAAAGGCAACAATGCGACAGAGAGACAGTCAGACAGTCAGACAGTCGCGTAACCCCAACCCACAACTTTACAAAAATAAAAATAAAAACCTTTTCTTCTCTTTTTTTTTTTTAAAGCCACAGGGCAACAGAAAGTTTTTTTCTCTTTTTTTTCTTCTTTTTTGTGTAATTCAAAATGAGTGATAGATGAAAAGAGACAGCAAGCAAAAGAGCTGTAGAGTATGTATGAGTGTCTGTGTGCCTGTACGAGGCATGAATAATGGAGGTTATTTCATATCAGCCAAAACTAAAGTTGACTTTTTCTGGCGTTGATTGAATGCGTCGCTGTGGACACAGGGCAAACTCCTGTAAAAGGTACAGATTCTTCCTTTATTATATTCTATAAATTTCAAGCTAAAACTGGTTAGATAAATGAATACGCTATACATTTTTGTAAAGTTAGAATTATAATTCATTTTGATTAAATTTTCATTGAGTTTTATTTTTATCTCAATTTTATTTTTTACTTATTTATTTAATTTTTTTTTTTTAGATTAGCTAGACGCTTGAGTTTAAAATGAATTTGGGCTTCTTTAAAAAATAATTGACCTTTTTCCAAAATTAATAGAGTGAAATCTTGGCCAGACATCATATTAACTACATTACAGCCGCCGATTGAGGGATAAACCACAGCAACAACAACAACACCACAATAACAACAACAACAACAAAGAAACACAAATATGAAGGCAACGAAATTGTGTGGCACATTAAGTGGCTAGCCAAATACAACAATTTAATTTGTTAGGCTTAAGGCAAGCGAGGGCGGAAGGCGAACGAAGCGAAGGCATCGCTCATACGCCGCTTTGCCCACAGCATCGCACGGCCACTCAATTAGTTAGCAGCAGCCGGCAAAGCCTTTTGAGCTGCGAACGCTCTACTAATTGCGAGCTTGTTGGCCGTGCAACATCAGCCATCAGCTCCTGCAATCAGTCGGGTTTTTGCTGTATATTTTTTGGGTGGCCTTGTCGACGCGAGTCGAGTCGAGTCGTAAAGGCTACAAGTTTTTGCCATTTTCTTAACATGTACAGGCAAAGTATCGCGCCCCAAGGCGACATACTAGGATTTCTCTGTATGCGAGCTGGCAGCGCGAAAGCAGCGCAAATAAATCCAGTCAAAGGAGCAGCCGCCAACAAGACAAACAAGAAGCAGCAGCGAAAAAATACAGTGAAAGCGAAGGAAAAGATGCTGCAAAGATGAATCCTGGACCGTTATGTTTATTATGCCAAGCATGCGAGTTAATTCCTCGTATTGTTGTTGTTGTTATTATTGTAGCTGTTGCTCCTGCTGCCTGTGACAGGCAACAGCAGCAGCGGCAGCCACGTTGCCCTGTGCGCTCTTAGCTGTAGCCACTCCCTACAAATTTCCTGTATATCCCTGCCATACCGCTCATTATTTTTATTTCATTCGCGTGCATGTTACACGAAAACATACCCCGATAAGGATATCCTTCGAGGGCAGCCGTTGGGCAAAGGGGAGCACTTGAAAGAGTTTACTTAAATTTTGTAAATAAAATACATACGCTTAATGATTGGCTCCAAATTTTGCGATAAATAAATTAGTTTCATAAAATGAACGGCGAACGTGATTTCAGTTGCGAATGCATCGCAGAGCTCAGAAAAATGAGGGAAGTATATTTACATAAATTGATTTCGTTTTGTTGGCTATTTGGGGTTGATAAAGGATGAGAGTTTTCGTATTGTATAAATCGGTTTTATAAGAGTTAAGTATTAGAGTGTAGGTAAAGCTTAGTCAAGCCTTACAGATTGAATTTAATCAAATTACAAATTTAAAATATTTTTATATCACAATTATTTTAATTATGAATATTTCTTGAATATATTCATCTTCATTGCACTATAGAAAAAATTGTTGCCATATTTTAATTTTTTGTTGTCATTTTAAAAATGTATTTTTTCCATTTATAAACAAGTTCACTGAAATAAATAATATTTTTTTTTTTAATTTTATATGATATAAAAGTGCTATGTAAATATTTATTCGCGCAGTTGAAGCAGTTGATGCAGTTGAGCTACGAATCGATGGTAAAACATTATAGGCACAGAAGAAAGCTTTTCCATTTTTAATGATAATAATGATAATAACAATGACGGGAATAATAAAAATAAGGAAGACATATCTAATGGCTTAAAAAATTTCCATCGAACTCTTTATCATGTGTTTTACTAATTATAAAAAAAAATTTGAGTAAAAAAGTGAGAGTGGACAGCACAGTTTATAGAAACTGAATATTGATCATTTCTCTTCAATCATCAATAAAAATGAGAAGAAAAAAAATAACGATATTTGTTGTACTTTACTTTATATATTTACCTTGCCTTATAGCAGTTCACTTTTTGATCAGCTAATCTGTAAGATTTTATCAACACAAATACAAATTGTGAATAAATAAATAACAGCTGTGCGACAAACTCAATTTCAATCCAGGATTTTCTCAGCTTACAACCAAGATGTATACTTATGTATATATAAACATAAACATATATGTACCTACATATGTCTATAAAACACTGCAGCTAGGCAATATTTAATGGCTTGTTTATTCTGCTATAGATAAGCACACAATGTTTCAAAGTTTGGCAAACAATTTTGCTGATAATAACCACAAATCACATGGGCAGGGCGTGAAGGTTGAATTGGTGGCATTTGCCACCCACACTCACACTCACACTCGCACTCACACTGCGCTGACTGAGCGGCACTCTCACATTTCGAGGATAATCACATCGCTGTAAAGTACATCAGCACATTAAATGCTAACGGACGCATCATTAACCCGCTAAGAACCAGTCCGAGGAGTGGAATCTCATTAGCCGCTGACCGAGTCGACTTATCGACGCCTTCGTCTTGCTTCGAACCAAATTCAGCTTAACTGATACACATTTAATTTTATTTATAACGCACGCATGGCCTGGCCTACCAACAACGATGGCTCAACGGCAACGAGTCTATGCCACAATCAAGCGTAATACGCGCATAAATATTAATGCAGTGCCTTTTTGAATGGCAGCCAGGACGCTGCCAGGACGTAAGGCACCTGAGCGCAAACTTATTGGCTTATTAAAGTCTAATGGCCATTTTTTTTGAGTGGAGTGAGTGTGATAATGGACTCTACTCCACTCGACTTGACTCGACCGAGACATGTTTTCCAATGTGCCACGCCCCGGGCGTACGCCCTAATTGTCTCAGTGCCTTGCGTATGCCGAAAGCTGAATGCTGTGCATATGAATGCCAGAAAGTTGTATCTGTCTGTCTGTCTGTTTGTCTGTTTGTCTGTTTGTCTGTTTGTGGCCACTCAATATCAATGTGGATTATAACATGACATTAACAAATATCTAAGTTTGTGTGCTGCGTGTCAGAGTTGCGGTCAAAACTGTTTAAGCCCCGGCCAATATGGAGCATTAAGTGGGCTTTGATGAATGCTCATGAATAAGCAAGCGTGCCAAACTAAATAAGTGGCCAACTTTTATGTTCTATTACGCACATGTATACCCACTGAATATTGCTGTTTGAGAATAGGAGTTTTGCAGTAGAAAAATCAATTTTAGAAAGTTTTGGCTTGAGAGTCAAGTGTCGTCAGCATTGCGGCTTTATTTGTCTCTTTCAAATTTCAATTGAAATCCTTTGAGAATTTATTAATTTTGAAATTTTTATTTTAAATATTTATTATATTATTATTATTATTTTTGTTTATATTTTTCTATTTTTTTTTTTTTTTTTAATTTTTGAATTTTCAAGTCAGCTCAAACATATTTGCCAATGAAAAGCGCCTCGAAGCAGATGCTTTTTGATCAGGCAAAAAAGAAATTATTTTAAATTCTAATAAGTTTACATTTGCAAAGTATTCAACCGTCTCATACTTCATTTCGCACTCTCTAGCACTTCTTGCAGTACCCGCTAAAAATCAAGTCAATAAAGTTGACGAGCTCCAAAAAAATGAAACGATGAATAAGGAGGCCAAAGTTTTCAACTCAATTTTCTTGGGCATTTTGCTTAGTCTTAGTAATTTCTCGTTGCTTTGCATCTTTGGATCTCCTAAATATTCATGCTATTATGATGTGCCTCAATTTATGAATTTGCCAAAGTATTTAGTCAATAGCTTAAAGGAAGCAAAAAAAAAAAATATGAACAAAAAGTTGGCTGCATATTTTATTTATTCTCATGCGCGCTCTCTGGGACGGGCCATCTTATCGATGTAAGGCGAGGTCTTGAATTTATGTTCAAAGTTTCAGTTTAATGTGCACAACTGCAGGGCACTGAAATCCTAATGGAAAGTCTTCACGACCAGCCACTTGATATTGTGGTAGGCACGAATTGTGAGAAGAAGAAAAAAAAAAACTGAACAAAAATGGAAATATTAAAAGAATTCTCAGCAGTGTAACAGTTTGGCAAAGTTTTGCACAAAGTGACTCAGACGTCATTGAATAAATAAACAAAATTATTTTTTGCTTTCGCTAAGCTTTAGTTTAAGCCCATTGCATAAAATATGAATTTTTCACACTCAAATTAAATTGAAAATGAATTTTTGCAAGTTTGCAATTAGCTTTATGTGGAATTATTTATGCTATTCCATTTGCACAAATGTCAAAAGTAATTTGCCACTATTCAAATAATTTCAACAAATAAAGAAAGATACGAACGTAATTAAATTAAGTTTTTGTGACGTAATCAAACAAATATCAAATAGAGTCAAGTTTAATTAAATAATTGATGGCTTTTGATGTTGACGCTGGCAAAGCCAACAAATGATATACATACATATACTAAATCGAAACGTTAATGTGGGAAATGTGGAATATGTGAAAGCAGCGCGGCCGACAAGCGGAAATTTCGAGCTGTGTTTCCCTTAGCCCAAATTGGGCTGCACAAATTCCATTACCCCAGCAGGCGATGCGACCAAGTCTTAACTAAAATTATTTAGATGCTACACCAAAGAACAAATATACCATATAGTATGTATGTATGTATATATGTATGTATGTGTGAGTGCTGCTGTGTGCGTGTGTGTAGGTGGCATGTGGTGTGGTTCTGTCCTGCAGCGCATGCACTAAGGCAGAACCATTGTTCTAATGCCCAACTGATGTTGTCGCTGGCTGACATTAATATACCCTGTAAATAACTAAGTAAAGCAAGTGATGATATGATAGACTGCTGATCAAATTAAAATTTGTTTGCTGTAGCTCTTATATATTTATATTAAATAAATATATTTTATAAATATTTTTATTTACAAAAAATATAATATATTTTTATTTTCAAGAGCTTCTTCTACTTTTCTATACTCTATCCAGATAAAGCGCTTTTGTCAAGTTTCTCTTATGCTTCAACATACTACTGAGTATCCACAGGTCGATCATGCATTTAAGAGCTAAGCACTCAGAGTTGCAATTTCCACTATTGCCGTTTCTCGTTGCTCGAGCAGCAATTTCCGCTCCAAATGCTCGCACTCGGCTCGTTGCCGAGGGAAATTATTAAAAGCGAAAACGGGCGCGCTATTATTTTTGACACTGATAAATTTACAGCGCAGACCTTGGAGTTGTAACCTACGACAGAACGACTGTGCATCTCTATTTGTT
>JAUESO010000451.1:0-49001 GCA_030914385.1 Drosophila antonietae
GTTCAATATATATGTTATGATTTGGCACTGTGGAAGCTCAGTTTGGACGTTGAACATTCTCGCTGAAGTTGTTCATAAAGTTGCCAGCTGGATCATAGTTGCATACTATATAAACTGTATTTCCTCTGCAAAGTAAAGGGAAGAGTTAAGGGATCTGATTATATATGCTCTTATTGAATGCTTACCTTTGAGCAATTCCAGCGCCGAGACGTGTGGAGCCCTTCCAAACCACTTGGGTAAAGTGGCCAGTGGACGACTGGAAACTGGGACGGTTGAAATTGTAATCCTTAATCTCATTGTACCACGATCTCACAGCGTCTGCACCTTTCAAATTGGCACCGGATGCCATATATAGATTCTCTCCATATTGATTGTTCTGCCGATGCTGTAACATATTCCTGTTTAGCAAATGCTGCAAGAGATTTTCAAATTGTTTGATTATATTTGCATATTCATGAAAATGATTACGAATATCTTACCTGCGCCCATTGGGTGGCCACATTGCACAAGTTTGCATCCAACTCTAATGGAGGCGCACCATGCCTGGCTCTATATTGGTTATGGGCCTGAAGTACCTCATTTTCGAACTGCAATGAATTAATTTTCATATTGGCGAACATTTACTTAACAAATAAAGTGTTGTAAGCATGTAATGCATGTAATAAGTAATTTTGTAACTCTGTAACACAGTTTGAAACTTCTATACTCTCTCGCTCTCATACGCGCTCTGAGCAAGACCCTTCGCTTATTTTATTTTGGTGTTCGGCTTGGAGCTTTCACTCAAACGAACGTCATTTTGGGAGCGATACGTTTGACGCTCGCACAATGAGGCTCAGTAAGTGAGTAAGAGTCTATGCAAACGATTTTTACATTCACATGAATTCATTTATGTAATGCATGTGTTTAGCTAACAGAACCTTCGAATACCTATGAAAACATATACACAAATGTTTTGCCTCATAAAAATCTAGAAAATTTTACAAAATTGATATCATGTATTTGTTGATTAAATAAGGTTAACTAACTACTATAAAAGTATATGTAACGACTTTGAGCTACTCCACCAGTTCTAACAACTGCAAATTTCGACTTTCTTCTATTGATTACAGGATGGTCTTTGGCTTAAGATCTTCTTTGGTTGCAGCCAAAGCGAGTCAAAGGCGAGGAAATACTCGTATACTTTTATATATTTTTGTATCTTAAGGCACACAGCTGTAATTGTAATGCAAGTTGAATTTTCCATTCATGAGTAATAAATTGAGTGACAAATTATCAACTTTTAATTTGACTTAATTTGACAATTGACTTTAGCTCTTAAATATTTAAATACTTGAAAAAAAAAAACACTTTATTTTTAAAACACGATACTTTGTATATAATATAATTATAATATATTATTTTCATTCACGTTACTCAGCCTATACAAATTAATCCCATTTGAGATCTCGATGACGAATTATAAATTTCTCAACACTTTGTTAAATTTGTGTAATTTTCATGTTATTTTTATATTGTGAATTGTTAAGCAATTTTGTGTTCGCATATTCCAGAAATTAATACGCTCACTTTGTCACGCATTATAGGAAGAGTTAAATGAGATATATGAATATTAATAATAATAGCTATGTAGCTTACAGCTCCGAAACTCATTTCGCTTGAAATATAATTTAATGCGTTTCTTTGGCGGCACTTGAAATAACTTTAACTCGTATTTCACTTGCACTTGCACTGGCTCGATCGAGACTTGTCACAGACTTACTCTGATATTTAAACGAGACTAAGCGCTTGCCTCGTCTACGGCTGGGTTTTATGTATTGCTTCTGCTGATAAGGGCTACAGCACAGCCCATAACTGGAGCAATTCTGCAATTCTGTTAGCTAGCAAGCTGACTAATCTACTTTATCAGCTTGTGTGCAATAAAAATCGTCACAGACCGAATTACTTAGATTTATTTGATTTCAGAAGTTTCGTGCTACAACATCCGGGCTGTTCGCGTGTTCTATATATAGATAAAGATATAAAAGTTTTTTTTTTTTTTTTTCTTTTAAATTCATAATACACTTCTTAAATGCTTACTTGCTAGAAATGGATTTGTGATAACCAAAAAAAAAAAAAAAAAAAAAAAAAAAAAATAGTGTACAAAAAACTATAAGCTGCACCCATTTAAGTTTATCAAAAAATAACGTGATATTCATATATCTTATCTGGTCCAATTGATATATAATGATATTTGCTATTTTATTTGACTGTTTTTCTTTTTCCAATCACTGATCACAATCTATATAGGAATATATAAGAATTGGGCAAATTTGTTCTGACTAGAAAGATATTTACAACAAATTAAATAAAATCTTTACAAAATACAATTTTATTTTATTTTTTTTTTTTTTAATTTTGCTAAATTTGAATATGCTTTATACAAATTTAATTCTCAATATAAACTTGCTAAAGATATTCAATAGAAGAACTATTAATTGATATAGAGTTGGTTAGGAATATATAGACGTCTATACTAACTAGTACATACATTCATGGGTAGCCACCAATTGTTTAATTGTTGAGATGATAAAAATTACTAACTCCATCCATATATTTCTAGTATTCCGAAATCGATTTCTTATATCTTTTTTTTTGGCATACATTTTAATTTTTAGCAGAAAGTTACTATTAGATTAAAAACAACTTCTCGTTTGCTTAAATTATGGATTTGCCTCTTCTACAACTTAGGCTTAGGCAGATCATCAGTCAGTCAATCAATCAGTCAATCAATTGGGCACGTAAAATGTTTTCTCATATATTTTGCACACATTATTCTCTCGTGGCTTATGAGAGAGCTAATATTTGTATATAATTATAATATATGCACATAATATAATAATATGTACATACATACATTTTGTATTAGTATTTACCTTTTTGTGTTTAGTCGGCGTTTGGATTATGGGCCAATGCTGATGTCAAGCGCGACCCTTGTTAGCTGTCTTCCATGGTTCTGAGCCATCGTCTTGGCCTCCGTCTTAGCCTTTTGTGGCTGATGATGCTGTTCGTGGCTGTCTCATTAATAATCGTAATATCTGCGCGCACGAGGCGGGTTTTTCGTTATGCAAAACTGTCATGAATCAGGCGAAAATGTAATTACATTCTCGTTGATGAGCGGCGGCCTCATCAGCTGTGTCGTGGCAGCCTTTTCGTCGCCCCGGTCGCGACATTTCATCTTGGATGGCACGCATAACGTGCATATAAATTTTATAATGTCGTTGCCAACTTTTGAAGACACGTAATCTAGAACTAAATAAGTTTTCTGCCTTGTCTCGCGCAAAGTTCTCCTTATGAGTTTTGAAGTCGACAAAGTTTTCTGGTTTATTCTCCATGTTGTTGTTGCTGCTCCTGTTGCCGCTCTGTCCATTGCGGTATAATAACGATGTTGTTATTGAATTTAAATGTTAAGGATGCTTAGCGTGATCGTTGAAGCGAAATGAGCTGCAAATGGATAAACAGCGATAATAAATAGAGTGCAAGTCAAAGTGGGCTAATTGAATTAAGTTGAAAGAGTTTATTAAAAAAAAAAAAAAAACATGAAATGAAATAATATAATTAAAAAAATATAATTCTATTTAGCATGGGAATCAAAGCTAATGAGAATTTTCTATCAGGCAGAGGATACCTTAAACTCTTTGCAAACTAGGGTATGTTTTAGTATGCATGGAAAAATATTTATAAACGAGATATATTTTTTTAAAATATGTTTTTATCGATAACTTTAAAACGATAGAAGTTTCTTATCTTTTGATAAAAATCGATATGCGCCTGCAATGTATAGACCTAACACAAAAATAATGTAGTCTCTAGCTCTTATATCTTCTGAAATCGATGGACAGCAGTACATGGCTATAACGACTTAGCTTGGGCTGAGATATATTGTAAGCGAATCACTCTCAAAAAGTCAACATTTTTACTTAGGTTTTTCCGTCACAATGTATTCAGCTATCAGTAAATCATATAATAGATATATATTGGTTAAGTCATCTTATACTGAATGTACATAGCTTCATATATAAGTATAGTTTACAGAAATTAGCTAGGAATAGCCAAGTATTAATTATATCAGTTTTGTGTAGTTATAATTTGATATTGTTTATTACTAAGGAAACAGTTAATAGTACAATTATTTTCTTTGTATTGATATATTAATATATATATTTATGTAGTGATAAGACTGGTTTGCTTAACAAGAGCAAGGTTAACTTTACATTAAAAACTTTGTCTCACTGAATTTGACGAACTGCACTTGACTGAATTCAATTTAAGTCAGCTCTATATGCATATATACCAACTTTTAATTTAAGTATAATTCTCTTCTAAAATTTCGTGACTTTTTCAATATATATATGTATATTATATATAAATATGCACAACATACATAATGAGATGTGTACATAACATAATTGCGATGCAGTCGACGTGTCAGCATGACTCACAGTTGGCAAATGTCAAAGTGGAGCAATGTCATGACAATATTAATAAGAAAGCTTATTGTTTTTGTTTTTTGTTTAGTATTTGTTCGGTAAACTCGGTTCTAGACTCGCCCATAATTCTCGCTGAGGAAATTGGCAAATGGGTGTGTGCTGATATAGAGCACGTAAGCAATAGATGTTATATTGAGGTATTTCCGGTCGATGAGTGAGGGCTCTGTGGGAATGAGCTTTATCGGCACTTTAATGGCAACAGTAAAATTAAAAAAAAAAATTGCACGAGTGCGAAATGTAGCCATTGCAATAGCGGGAATTGAAATCAGAGAATCGGGACAGACCTTGAGCGGCACTTAGCATGGTTGAGGGAATTAATTCTTGTTTGTCTTTATACGCTGGCCCATTCTGCGAAAGTGAACTTTGCACCTTGTGGCATAGCACCAATAGCATAGTGAGGTGTGGACATTCAAGCTCTTCTATGGCTGCCTAATGCACCCAATCCCCGCCTATCAGCATTGTCGAGCAAACCATTGAAAAATCTCAACTAATGTCAAATGCTTTGTCGCGTTAGGAAGGCACAAATTTGCAGTACACACTATGGAAATTTGGCAGCGGCTCAATGCATCTTAGTGGGCGTGGCATGGCCGCCTACAATTTGAATAGGTGAAATGAATTGTGCAAATTGATGAATGGCCAGAGATTGTGAGCAGCGGCTCAAACAAACAGTTGGCGATTTTTCACACACAGAAAATTTCCCGTGAATTTTGGTTCGTTGAACTGCTCGTAATGAGAAGATTGTATTCACAGTTATAAAGGCATCGTGTGTCATGAGTTTCGTATATAGAGCAACATTTGTTTCCTAGTGTTAATGTAAATATTATCATCGACTGGCCCCCGGGCGATTAAGTCTATTTTGATAACCGCAACGCCAGTCAAATATAAACAACTGATTTCATTATGCAAATATGATGAGGAACGTAGAAGCAACATCGAGCTATGAATGCTCTGAAGAGAGTAATTCATGTATTTGATAGAGATTTACCTAAATATAAGCAAGATATAAAAAAAGAAAGTTTTAGCTAACAACGCCTTAACTTACAAGGCTTGGTTAGGGCATTTGGTCTTCGGTGTGTGTATTGGCGGCATTATTTTTCGCTTTTCAAGTCCAAAGCTTATAAATTGTTGACTCACTAATGCAGCATTTGCCAAACATCTCACACTCCCACTCTCTCACATTTTCTCTCTCTCTCTCTCTCTCACTCTTCACTTACTCTTCTCGCTTTGTTTGCTTTCAAGATTCTCTCTATTTACTTCTAAAGAGCAGCGCATAAAAAATGCATTCACACAAATTTCTTGTGTCAACTTGAAGTTTGAAGCGAATTAACAATTTGCGCTGCGGTCTGCGCTGCAGCTTAAGCCAAATTGCAGATTCGTGTTGACTTTCTGTCACTTGAAGAGTTTTTCGCATTTCATTTTCCCTTTTCTTTGTGCCACTTTCGATTTGTGTGACAAGTGCAAGGGAAATAATTTAAGCTCTGACTCTGGACTCGGCCGGCCTCAAAAACCGAAATTCATGAATAGTTTGAAATCTGACTAAACATCTACTACTAAATTGTTAATAATTTCATTTCACGCACAATTTGCTGGCATTTTGCGTTTTTAATTAACAGATAATCTGGCTTAATTTGCCGACATGTCAGCCCCCCCACTCTCCCGCTCCACATCGAAATCTATGGCAAAATAATTGCAACAACAGCAATATTCAGCATATTTAGTGTGTGCATCATTTAACTAGTATAATTAAGGCTGGCACTGGCAGTGTTTATATGTGTATATCAAAACATTCACTGCCGTGCAGCAATGGACACAATTCAGACTAAGCCAGCTAAGGATTATTGCGTATACGCAGCGTATTCACTGCTGTTTATTTGAGAGATATTCTATAAGCACTTGAACTAAAATATTTATGTTTATGCGTTTTGCACACAATATGAACTGTTCAGTTTATTAACAGTTGACTGTGATTCGCAAATATAAATGTTATTATACTTTCAGGCAGTTACAGTTAAATTGTATGAAAAGCTTTTGACTGTGGACTTTATGGGAAAAGGGGCGAAAAGTCCATGGGAGCAAATTAAATGAAGAGTTGAATGAATTTGTACAACTTTAAATGATTTTATACGATTAGATTAAATTTTTATATATTTTACAAATGTTTTATATATATTTAAAATAAAATTTATTCTTATATAATATTTTGAATTCACAATAATAATTATTTTCTTACGCCGAATTATGTTTATTTTATTATAATGAATCATAATTTTTATCTTAAAGGAAAATTATTTCGAAATTGAATAGATGTGTAATTATTTAAAAAACAAAAACTTAGCTCTTTAGATATTTTTATGTAAAATAGAAATCTTAAAATATATTAATAAATATATAAAATAGAAATTTGAAAATATATTAATAAATTCAAATTTTAAAATATTTATACTAAAATATTCAATTATTAAAATATTAAAATATTATTATAAATATATTATTAATATTATTAAATATTTTGTTCGCTTCCCCAATATATTTATTTTTATTAAAATTTGAATTCTTAAATATGATTTTAATAATGTTGGCATACAAAATGAAATGAACTGTGAAATCTAGCTTCAAATTAATTCACTCGAATGATGCCACATATGCAAATCATCACGTTCGATAAACATAATACAAAATCATGCATTTATTTTATTTTGCTCTTGAAATAATTACCAATTTCTTACATTTAATATGCTCTAAATATCTAAAATATATTTCCACATATATAATGTAAATTTGATATATGCAAACAAATAGCTGGAGTAGCAACAACAATTTTGACCAAACCAAAATGTTTTTATCCAAAATCATCAATGATCTCTCTCCTTTGCAGGCTGACCGCAAACTAAGTTTAGCTTTGTCAAATCTCTATGCAGAAGTGTACCCAGCCTTTAATTTGGAAAACAAAAAATGGGCAAATATCTTGAAAATTGAGCTTGGCATTTGCATTTTGCATAGTTTGTTGTCCTTTTGTGCACATCGATTGGTTCAGCTCGCATTGTCAAACAATAGAATATTGCTTTTTGCTGCTGATGCTGATGCTTGAACGTAACTCAACTCAACTCATCTTAACTCTGACTAACCGCAGGAGTCTCTCTCTCTCGGCTGCAACAATGTTGATGTTAGCTAAGGCTGCATCATCATTTGCATTTGCATTTTCATGCTGCTTTATTTTACAATTTATATCGTTTGCAAATGGATATCGAATACATTTTACTTATATATATGGTGAAGTGCACACACACACACACACATGTCCAAACGGCAGAGGACCACAGTCTGACTTGGCCAAGACTTGTTCGTACTTTCAAGTTGAGGCAAGTCTACACAGTCGGGCAAGTCTATTAGATATGTGTGTGTTCCAAGCCAAATGCAGCAATGAAACTAAATCGAATTCAAACAGAAAGTTCATTTACAGTTCATCAAGTCTGCTTCCCACTCACTGACTCGCACAGCTCTGGCAAAACCAAACAAAAGCTTCCTCCAATCCAATCCAATCCAGACGCCATTCCAAAGCAATACAAGGCGAGCGCATTGAAGTTTTTGAAAGCTGGCGCACATAAATTTCGAACTTGGCTTTTATGCTAAATTAAATGAGCCTGGAAACCAAAAAGGCCTTACAGTTGATATGCATGCAGTTGATACCCTAACTGCCAAGCATTGATAGAGTATATCAGACTCAATTGGGGTATTGATTGATAATTGATAAATATTAATTGGTTTAGAATTTAACTTGGATTTAACTTTTAAATTGGAGTTCATTTCACATTTCGCAATTGTTGATTACAGGGTATTTAGCTGTCGGCATTTACCTTTGAAGCTGGGCGTATGTGTTCGATTGACGTCGAAAACTTGTGGCGTTAAGATGCTAAATTAATTTGCCAATTTGAGTGTGAACCTGACTCGAAAGAAAACTTTGCAGCAAGGCGTAAGGCATAATTTGCTATTTCAAAAGTTGAAATTGACTGCAATCGATAGATAAATGCGCCAATCAGAATATGGGAAATCGTTTCACTTTTTTATTTGGTATTTTTTTTTTTATCAAAAATGAACTAGTGCAACAATCAATAGCAACTTTAAGCTTTCGATCTAAACCCTTGGCACAAGTGGTTTTCTCCGGTTACTTTCTCATATAATGTATTAAGTGCTTTGTCCATTGCTGTTGTCGCACACTTTGCAATTTAGTTTCATTTTGCAAATTGTCCTTGGATATGTTTCTTTTTGAGTCACATTTTCTGCTCACTCAAAGGTCACAATCGTTGACTTATGTGCGCTCCAACGCGCAGCAAAAAGCGCTTTAAACGAATCAACAGAAATGCTGGGAACAGCAACGGAACGGTCGAGGATGCTGTGAAGCGTTAAAACCCCTTGAAGCTTTACCTCATATGTATGTATGTGTACAAGCACATATACAAACACAAACACATGTATCTGTATGTGTGTGTGTATACAAATACAAATACACATGCTTAGTCGCATGTAAGTGTATTTGAAAATGTCGGAATTTAAGCAAATTTATTTGTGCATTCCTTCAGCTGGGTTGATTGCTATTAAAGCCAACTCAACTCAATTTTTGAATTTGTATAAACTTTGCCTATATTATAATAATTATTCAAATTAATTAAATTAATAAATCAACGTAAGCAGCCGTGTTTAGGTATGCGAAGCATAACCAGCTGCAAACAGTGAACATTCTACTGTATAATGCATATCTATGGGGTAGTCAATACATTTTGGTAAGTTTATGGAAAATTATGGGTAAGATATTAATTAAAGATTGATTCATTCAAGTTTTAGATATTGTATATGTCTAGATCTGGTTATAGATAAGCCTTTTAGCTTGTTCATATAAGTACAAATATTTTATTATATTTTTTTCTAAATATACCTATACTCAGTGGAATTCCGATTGTGAAAGTTTCAGATATTCTTTAACTAGATCGAGACATGCGGATAGATGTATATGTCTAGATCTAGTTACAGGTAAGATAAGCCAAATATAGCTTACGAGACGTTAGACTATAGATAGGGTATATTTCCATTCTTTGTATGCAAAATGCATGAACAAACTAAATTATAAACTAAGCTCAAATATGTCATGTCTACAAGCATTCTTCATCTTTCATTTGCTACAGGGTATATTCCATTCTTATACCCTGCCAATACTATATAGACTTAAGGCTAAGGTATATCAGAGTCTTAGACTCTCTCATTTCATACTTAGCATATTTAAAGTTAAGACATGCCAAAATATGTGCGTAAATATTTACACTATACTACAAGTTATAATTAAATTTTGCATATTCATGCATTGGCAAATATATTATGAAAATGTTGCATGGCAAATTTTATAGATCGCTGCAAATGCACATTTTCACATATTTCTGGACAATTAGTTGGCGGGACGAAGCGGCGGCTGTGCCTCTCTCGTTGTTGTAATTTGCGTGCTAATTTCTTGAAGCGCAAAACTTGAGGCAAAACTGTGTCAACATTTCAAGTCATTTCGTCAACAAGGGAGAGCGAGAAAGCGAGAGAAAGAAAGAGCTAGAAAGATGGAGTAAGCTGAAAGACTGGGAGTTAGCCTGACAGACAGAGATTTGCATATCTTGCGATATGCAGTCAAAGGCAAGTGCTAAAGCAGCTCGGCAAACCACTTTGAGGTCTCTGACAAGTCTTTGGCAGCTTAGCAAAGTGGGCGAGTGGGAGAGGGGTGAAGTGAGCACAGTTTTATCCTTGCCACATCCTGACTGCCTGTAGCTATTTGTATCTAACTCTTCAGACAGTTTGTTTGCCGCTGCTGCTGCGGTTGCAACTCTCGCATTTGGCTGAGCACGCCGTCAGCAAGCCAAAAAGAGGCTGATGGCAGCCCGCGTTTTGGCTGTAGCAAATTAATATATTTGCAAAATCTCTCAATTTTCAACACCTCATTGATGGCGGAAAAGCAGCAGTGCTATATGAATATGTGCATGCATGTAAAAGTGCTGGCACACTGGGCCAACTGAAATCTCATATGCTACAAACTGAACACAAAAAATGTTAGCAGAAATTTACTGTGATTGCAATTTTCAGCATGTGCTGCAAAATGAGAAAACTTGGCAAAAGGCAAAAATTTGATTGTGCTAAAGCAGAGAAAGCATTTCCAGGACCAGACACACTCATCAGCAGATAGAAAATGCCTGAATGTGACAGAGAGAAGGAGGGGAAAGAGAGAGAGAGAGATGGCAGTTGACTTCAGTGGCGTATGCAAATAACATTTAACAAATGGCAGCGTTTGAAATGCACACAACCAACAGATACCCTGTATTACATATGTTTACTTCACAGAATTCTTTCAGCTAATATGCCAGGCTGAGCCATATGGAATATGCGCAATATTAACAACTGTGAACACAATGAAAAAACCAGAGCCCTGCCTCAATTGTGGCTGAAATGTTTTGTTTGAGCCAGATATTTGCTTGTCGACTTAGTAACCAAGTCCACAATTCTAAATTGTAGTTAGCCAGCCAAGCAGCCAGGCGGCAAAAGTTGGCCAACAAGCCAAGTTTACACGGCCAGAAAAAAGAGAAAAAATCATGCAATGTCGAGGTTGCTCGACTGGGAAATGCGGCGTTGATATCTCAATAATTCTATGATTCTTTTACGGGCTTCACTATCGGAATTCATTTTTATAATATTTCTTATAAGCCTCCTTAATTAAACAAGATTTTGGTTAAAAAACATATTTTTATTTATTTTTTATTTTTATTAATTTAATTTTCAATGGTATGCCTATATATTAGAATTCTAATTCCAATTCCTTCAATAACTGCATGCTCTAGAAAAGAGAAATATTCATAATAAAATACTATAAATTTAAAATAAAATCAATTATTAGAATTGCCTAGCATTTCTCTCAGTGTAGAGGCCGTACAATTGAGCATGTTATAACCACAGCTGCATTCACCTGATGCCCACAAAGCGTTAAAGTGGCAGATGAGAAGAACTGCATACAAAATGCCTTCTGATTATATAGCAGCCGCATCTCCAGCTATTGGTACTATTTCAGCTCCTGTTTCAGTTGCTGCTGCCATGCTCCTGCCTCTTACCTGTGTCTGTGCGTGTGCATGTGTGTTCTGGCAATTGTGCCATTGTCCATGCGGTATGCAGCTGCCAATTAGACGCTGGCAGCACGAGACATGCGACATGAGACATCAGCTAGCTAGGAAAAACGAGCAGAACTCGATTTCCACTGACAGCAACATGTCAGAGCGGCTCGTTGCCATGGCAGTCAGTGGTGGCATGATGATGTGCTGCCGTTGCCATTGCATTTGATGGAGCTTAGCAGTGCGTTTATAAGCGGGTTACGGCATTTTCATTTCGACCCAGCCAAGCCTAGCTGGCAAGTCAAAAGAGCAGCAAAGCCAGAGCCAGAGATCCCAGCTGCCACTTGAAGATTTATGACTGTGCTGAGAGTTTGTTTACCTGCTACCTAAAGGCCTAAAGTGAACAAGAAAGAACCTAAAACTGAACTGATATCATTTTGATTTATAGCATTAATCGTAGGCATCTAACTGCAGATGTGTTAGCAGCATGTTTATTTGGCAGCGACTTGACAACATTTCTCAATTTCAATTAACAAACTTGAAAATATGAAGATTAATTTCTGCTCGTTTTAGTTGAGTTTGCTGAACTTTATTTCGATTTCCTTGAAAATGATTTTTTCTTATTTTTTATGGTTTGAAATATATTATTATTTAATAAATTTATAATGTGCTTAATTTATGTTATAGTATTACATTAATTTAGTTTAATTTATTTATTTTATTATTACTTTCTTTGTTGCTATGAATTTGATTTATAATTTTTAAATTCTATACCATAAAATATTTATATCCTATGTTTTGGCTAAGCAAAGAGAGCTGTCTGAAAGTCAGTTTTTTTGCAAATAATTTCTATAATTTAGAAATTTCTAAATTGCAATTTATATTTCTGTTAAGCTAGATTGCCACAAGGCTTCACCTTTGCAGTTAGCTTGTTCAGCTTCTCGTTCTTCTCGTCTAAGTTATTCAACCTAATATTAATTTAGGAATTTCTATCTTATCTTAAACTCCTGCCCAAGGGCTATATATATATTTATTCATATATATATTTGCACCTTTTCGTTTGTTGATTTAGAGTTGTGTTTGGCCTCAACTCAATTTCCATGCTCATATCACACACACACACATTCAAAAGTCAGCCCAAGCTGGTTTCCTTGGTCCTTTTTTGACATTCAATTAATATGCAAATTGAGCTCGACAACTGAGCTCGGCTGGGCACAGCATTCCACATGCGATAAGCCGCATTTAACCCGGCTTCTTATTCATTTAGCCCCTGCTATTGCCTTTTACACTTTGGCATCGCAGCGAAGAATAAACAAAGTGCATAAAATTGTGAGGCAGAGATGGGGCGGTATGGGGGCGATAGCATAGGGATAGAAATTAGAAAACCAGCTTAGTGATTCCGCAAACGTTTGCAGATTTCGTGCATAGTTTCAATAGCTTGCCTCGGGCGGCGGTGTCTATTGTTGTGCTGTCTGGTCTCTGGCATCCTGGCATCTGGCGTGGTGGTCTGGTGTGTTGTCTGGTGTCTTGGCAAGACCCCCTCAGGAATGCCCCACGGAATTTACGAGACCCTCGAGATTAGTTTGCGCTGTTGTTTGCTTTAATTGCAAGCAGTGGGCGTGGCCGTGTCGCCAAGTCAGCGGATTGCTGATTCCGGATACGGGGAAGCGAAACAAAACCGAAACGTACGTTATTGGGCACATTCCACATACGCCGCGGTGGCTCTATGCCGGCACACAGACAATTTACACTCTCGACCAAAAGTATACGTATCGGGCACTGGCAATTGGTGTCGTTGTGTTCTTAACACTCGTATTGCAGTGCCAAGCCCAAATAAATACACTTATCGTGAGTCGCAAGGCTTACGCCAATGTCTCGCATGCATAAATTCTGTTCGAATATTGAGATTGAGGATGGTAGTGAAGAGGGGCGGTAAGGGGTGCTGGCTGGGTGATTGGAGGAGTGTCTCACAGATGCGCAGAGGAAGTGGGAGGTAGTGGTGGTGGTAGTGTGGCGGCTCTTTTGGGCCATTTGGTGTATTTGTTTCCATTTTATATCTTATTTATTTCAATTTTTTGCCCATTCGTTTGCGACGTGTGTCGATGTAGCACATTTTATCGCAATGCTTTTTCTTCGCATTTTCCTTTTTTTTTTTTCTACTTTACTTTTTTGTATCCTTTGGGATGCAATTTTAAAATATTGCACACACTTCTCGCATCGTCTGTCCAAACAGAGCCGAGCCAACTCAGAGAGATCCATTTATATTTTATGTGCAACGTTTTTGTCCTCATCGCCATCGCCATCGCCATCGCCAATGCCATTGACTTGAGTGATTGTAATAAATTATTGCCAAGTTTATCGGAGCCAATGCATCAGCGGGTATGGATTTCTCTTCTAGACGGTCTTCAAATAGTCAATTGATTTTCCCAAAGTCGCAAATGCAAATGTTTAAATGTAGCAAAAAACTGATGTAAATTAAAATGCTAATGAATAGATTTTAAATAAATACAATTTTTAATCAAGCTGAAGCTTACGAAATTCTTGTGGCCGTTGCACTATGGGGAATTTTGCCGTTTTTCGGGTATTTAGTATTTTTTTCAAAGTATTCAAATTAATATTTTTTTTAAGCTAGCATCTTTAGAAAAACTCCAAAGTTTTAGAAACTATACCTACAATGTTAATTAACAGTCCAGTATTAAGCCTAACAGCTGTTAAAGTCAGCTTTTGTTTTCGAAGAGCACGTGCCTTCAGATTGCAATTTTTGGTAGCCGATATTCAAATTGCCATTACTCCAAGACCATGCATAATTTTAATGAAATTTAAAAGGGGATATCAATCATAAGAGTTTGTACTATGTGTTGAATAACCCAACTTTTGTATTTGTGCTTGTTCTATTAATATTTTGTAAAATTAGCAAATGCTTTCCAATGCCATTTCTTGTACAGGAATTTCAACTTTGAGAAGGCATATAAAAAAACTAGAAGGGTGGATAAGTGTAATTCCAATTGCATATCGTAGAGTCATTAATTATGATTTTAATGAACTTTGTCTCAATGTGCACTTTTCTGCACAACCGGCGCAAATTAATTTCTTGTAAGTGAGTACGAGGTTTTCGAACGCTGAGCTGAATGCGTTTTGGCTCAATGGAAAATGCAAATCTAACCATAACAAAGTATTTCTTGATTTTCTTAAGGCGAAACTAAATAAGATTAAACTTATTAATTATATTTGAAAAGCAAAATCCACATTATTTGCAAAAATATAATTGCCGAATGGAAAAAAAATGACCCTAAAGACGATTTTGTAAAATAAATATTTCTGGCTGATCAAGAACTCGAAACTGAAGAATATTAATTTCTTTTTGAATAAAAATAATTAGTTTGTAATATTGATAACTAAAATTTAAAAAAAAAAAAATTTTTTTTTTAAATTTACTAATAAAAAAAATTTCTGGGTGGGCGGGGACACGCCCCCTTTTCCAAAAATATTTCCTAAGGAATACATAATAATAATACAAAAACCGGATCAAAATATCTGGCTTAGTTTTCAAGTTATTAATTTATACCCGATAATTTGGAATTTTCCCCATAGTGCGTTGTGGACAAAAATTTAAACCAAAATTTTGCTAAAGTACCAGGCGCACAGAACTGAGAAGTAGGGTGAAATATCTTAGTTAATAGTACATTATCATCTCGCTGTTAACTCAATTTATACTAACAGTGAGCTACTTACTATATTTTGCCCGCAACGACCACTTAAACAGCAGCAGCCCCCTAAGTTATGCAACGATATTTTAATGGTGTATTTTGACGATTATTTGTCATCGAAAAGCCGTGTTAAATGAAAAAAGCTTGATTATCTTTAAATACTATCATTTTCACCCTTATTCTGTTAATTTCTGTTCGCCTGATACTTCATAAAAGTGAACTGATATATTGGCGAAGTACCACGCGCACAAAAAATTGTAGTAGGTGGAAAATGTGACTTTCAGTCAACTGTTAGTTAACAGTGATTTAACAGATGGATGCCAGATGGATGAGGTTCACACTTACCTCTGCAACTCATGATGAATACTGAGTTGATCTGCTTATTGTATCTAAGCTAAGTAAAAGATAAAAAAAAGAAAATACAATAATGCAATCACATTAGTCATGATATTTTAATCGATTTTCTCTACACTCGTGCTGAACTGAAAAAGAGATTTGAAAAAACAGACCTCTATACTACTCTCATTCATCGAAGACTATATCAAATTGTCTGTAATCAAGTATGCATTGGCATTTGAGTATTGATGCCAGTTTTTCGTATATAATCCAAGCAAAACTCAAGGGAACATCATAATAATTCGGACTACCAACCGATTACAACGCTATAAAAGTAAAAAAATAAAATAAAAAATACATTAAAAAAATTTGAAACAAATTTAAATAAAAAACGTTTTAAAATTTTATCTAAAAATGTTGGCCCGAGTTTCCTGTTCTGATGGTAAAAATCTGCGCGGACTGCTTCCGCATCCTGTACAGGTAAGCTAAAAAATAACTGGAAGAAACCTACGGTGTGCTGAATTTACAATTCTGTGAAAATGTAGCGAATAGTGCCTGGCAGCGTCAATCATTTCGGCGGTACTCAATTTGGGAGCACCATCGAAGCGAAGCTCGCCGAACGACACCAATGGCTGCAGCATTTGGGCCTGAATGCCAGTTGCGCCTACGATCTGGCCATGCACACGCTCGAGCATCCCGATTTCAATCTGAGTGAGTTTCAACAGCACTGGAGACAGCTATGCCTAGAGATGGGCCCCAAGCGGCAGGTCGAAGTGGATACCATGGTGTTGCGTAGCATCCGAGAGCTATTGCAAACTCGATCAACTAGAATGAATGATCGAAGGACGCCTTCTCCGCCACGCGGCATCAATTGGAACTTGAGTGGCATTGATAACCCAACCACGTATTATCCGATCGATCACCACTCCGAGCGTCGAATGACTTCCACGCCTGTGCAGGAGCTAAAAAAGAATGCTGTAGAAGTCGACTTCTATGATATAAATAATGATCCACGCAATTTTCATAAGAATAATGAAGCGCAGAAGCCAAATGACTTCATATCCATTAGCCACAATCATCAGAATGGGACGCAAGTGGCATATGCAGATTGCCGCAATGTATACCCAGGCAACAGACAATTTACAGGGTATAACAATCAACACTTCAATAAAAACTTTGGCAATGCTCCGAATTTCAACAACAATTATCATACAAAGTTGCCTACCCTCTCCGAGGAAACAAATAATTTCCACTCAAATATGGAAGCACGTGGACTACAACAACAAGGCCGTAGCTTTTATAGTACTACTCTACAATTCCAAAATGGTATTCGAGATTCAAACGAATTCTACGCAAATAATGTAGATATGGACAATTGGAATTTGAATGAAAATCAACATCAAAATGGTTTTCAATCTGAGAGAAATCGAATCAGAAACAACAGTCCAAATGGATTTGATCAACAGCGCAACCATCGCAAACGAATTCTGGACTCGTCCCGCAATCGGGATTTGCCCAAGCGACGCATACTAGAGCCTAATAATTTATTTAGGATTGGCAATTTCGAGATGCCACGTATGCAAGGCAGGACAGGCGATCTGCCGCAACCAGAGAGCATATCGTATGCCATTATGTTCTTTAAACGTACATACTGCCCGATCGTGGGAGGCGAGGAATTTGCTAGATCTCCAAGGCCAGCCCTGACCGGAGTTTGCATTCCCACAAATCGGAACCGAACTGCGGCCAAGCGCATTCGTCAAGAATTGCGTAAAGGCTGGGCGACCTTATATCGACTTGAGAACTATAGGAATTGGGATATTTGGTGGAAGGACTTCAAGTGGTGCGAGGCGCGCATTGCAAAAGAACTCGAACGCTTTAAGGGCGTTGATTTAATGGCCACATCATTTCTCCATGTCCCTATGAACTATAACACACCGAATGGGGTTTTGAAGCTACAGAAACATATTAGGATGGCCTTGGAATCGAATAAAACAAACTATCAATCGATAATCGGCACCATATTCGAGCTGATGAATGTGAAGTTCTTGGAGAAATTGACTGATCAAGATATTTGCCAATTGCAGGATCTGATACGTTATATGCCCAACCATTTGTGGATATACAAGATGCGCAGCATGGTCTATCTCTGGTCACGCTACTATGGTGTACGTACATTCACTGATGCTCGCAGCGAGGAGGGCTCCAAACAAATTTGGGCCACGTCCACCCAATGGCATAGCCCCCTATTCCACTGGCTGGCCCAACAGGCCTTTATTGAACTCAAGCAGATCAGTCGCATCGAATGGCCGGAGCATGACAGGCTCTATCCAACAATTAATTTGTATTAAATTATATTGCTAATTAGCCTATGCTAGAAATTGCAGCAAATAAATTTGTGCACAATCACACAAAGCTTCACTTGACTTTACTTCAGAATATCAGTAGCAATAAGAGCAGGGCTTAGGAGACGGAATCAGAGTCCAATCATTTGAAACTACTACTAATCTACTGCTCTTTCCATATATTTCGTCCTATGTCTAGATATCGTGTGTTTATTCCCCTCTACATTCCTGTCTATTCTATCTCTGTATATTCGCTTTCTATTATTCTCTTATCTCAATCTCTTTATGCAATGCCTATTCTCTTTCTCAAATTTTATATATGTATGTCCTTTTCAAGCTTTGTTTCTATTTCTCAACATCTATATTTTTCTCTTCCTTTTGCACTCTTTTTCTTTATATATTAATTTTACTTCAATGTATATTCTCTTTCTCGATCTCTATAGTTCCCTGTTCTACTTATGTTTATATTTGTCTTCTCTTTTTCGCGCTCTCTCTCTCTCTCTCTCTCTCTCTCACTCTGTCTTTCTCATTTCGAAATAATTTGTAGGTACCATCACGAGATTTGTTGCCTCTATATTGAATATAGGTAAAAAATATATCCCAAATCTGTTTGAGCTAATTTAATTTAATTTAATATTCATTCAAAAACAGCATATCCAAAACTCTCCTCAGATTGAATTTGTTGACAACATGAAATTTGTTTATAATCTGATTACTGCAGTGAGAAGGCTCATCAATCATTCATATTATATATTCATGGCATATTCCAATTAATGCATACTTTGTGGCAAGCATGAAGTAGTCATAAGCATAGGCACAATTCCAATAACTTCCATTCTCTTTAATACCACTAGCAAAACTAACTAAACTCAATAACTTTACAAAGCTGCTGCACATCTGCAATGAATTGAGCCGGGCTGAAGAGTTTGAACCGCTTTTAACTAATTCTGTTTGCAGTGGCGCTCGTTGAGCGCTGCTCCTCCATCTGTTTGCAGGGCAAGCAAAAAATCCAAAGCATTTATTTTTATATATTTTTTTCTGTTTGTTTTTTTTTTTTTTTTGCTTGCATAAAGTTGTTTAATTTGTTATCGCGAAGTGCACCTGAGCTCAAGCTGGCGAGAGGAGCAGAGCGCAAGCCCAAAGGCAAATGAATAAAGCAAAGAGAGCAAGAATAAAAAAATGTAAGTAAAATAAAATAAAAATGGAGACAAAAAATTGCAAAACGTTGTTGCATATTAATCCGACAGAGTATTTCACTCAGCGGGTGTCTCAACCACAGAGCAAGCAACCAGGCAAACCACCACAACCACCCCAACCACCCAACCAGCCAGCCGTGCGAGTCGTGGCACAGGACGACCACGAAAGACATTTATTGTATCCTTAGCGCGCTTGACAGACGCGTGCTTAGACGATGATGAATTTGTCAACAGCGCCGCGCGAAATATTCGCCAAAGTCGACGGCCGTGGGCGGAGACTCATTCACAAACTGCTGGGAATTCGGGCAACTAGCCAGGCAGACGACATCAAGTGACGAAAAAAAAAAAGAGAACAGAAAGAGAAGCAGAAAAAAAAAATGCAAATAAAATGCCAGCTTATTGAGTCGGCGATGAGGTCGAGGTGGAGGACAGTTGATGGGGAACACGGGTAGCAGCTCTTTAGTTGATTGAAAAAGGTGATGTCAAGGCTGTGTATGCCCCGCACATCAATTGCTTGACATACATACATATCACACCTAGGCCAATCAACTAAAAACCTGCCAGACGTAGGTAGATATTTAAGCTTGCTCATTTAAGCAAGCTCTGTAATATATATTTGGCGAGCTAAGCCTTGCTTAGACTCCGATTTGAGGGACATTTATCAGGGCCGCCTGCTGCTGGGGCATATTTATGCATAAAGCCAATGCTAAAATATATTTCATTTAAAATTTTCCTCTTCAGTCGCATTTCCAGTAGGAAATCAACTTGAGCAGGAGAGTCAAGTAGAGTCAAGGATGACGCTAGCTGAGCAAGCGGCCTGAATTTACGGCTTGAATTTAAGTAGATTTTTGTGTTTACTTGACTCGGATTTTAAATACGCTTGGCTACACTTAAAGCACTCACTCACACTCACACTCACTTACTCACACATTAATTAAAATTCAATTCGAATCGTGCACGCACGTGTTACGCCCACACACGCTCAATCATAATTTTAATTTGCCCCAAAATCAAATTACAAGCATACGCCTTGCCCAGGCCAAGCCCAACACACACACACACACACACACACACATACACACAAACAGACACACGCACATCTGCAGTATGAGCCAAAACAAAACAAAGGTAGCCATAATTGGTAATGTGCTCAGTGTACTCGAAATATTTTAGGTACTAATTGCAAATTGCAAATCAGATTAACATTAACATTTCATGCATCAGAGCCCAAACTCCCAATTATATTCGGATTCTGGCAACTCGATTCAACAGTTTTGGTTACTAATTTGCCAATTTGCTAGTTGTCAGTCAACTGAAGCGCATTTGGTTAGAGCTGCTCTGGTCAGTCTCAGCCCAGGCATGCATTGCCAGGCCTCGCTAGTTGGCATTTCATTAACACTTGTGGCATATTCTGGCATTCATCAAATATTTGCAGACGTTTGCAAATAGTGCAAATAACTGAATTAATTATTGAATATTTGATAAAGGCCTGAGTGCATGGCTGAATGCATACACTGGGCTCAGATTTATTATAGCACTCATATTTCATCTGTTTTTTTATTTTATCAATATATTATTTATATATTTATGTTAATTATGTCATTAAGTTGCCTTCAATTATCGTTAGCTATGCGCATTAAGCAACTTCTTCATGGAAGCCGCGTGGCTAATTAAATTCCATTTACGCATTTATGTGTGCGTGAAACCGCACAGAAAATTCAATTAAATTGCAATTAATCATTGGGTCAAAAAGTAACTTTTTATAAAAAAAAAAATATGTAAATATAATAATATATTCATAAATATGACAACATCAAGTCGAAAAGTAAAAAAATATGTCAAAGTTGCAAAGACAAAATTTCTTATTTTAATGATGGAGAGAAAAGTTGAGTTAAGCAAGTTGAGTTAAGCAAGGCAAATATTTATGAATATTTATAATCTCATTGCAATATAAAACAAGCAGACATAATTGAAGTTAGGTAAACATAATTTCTAAATAAAACTCCAAGAGAGCTAACTAGCTTACAATCTAGCTTTTTTTTTCTATTTACAAAAATCTATTTTGGTAAACATAATCTCTCAATAAAACTCACAGAGAGCTGACTAGTCCACCATCTATTTTTTTATTTACTAAAATCTGTTGCAATTGCAGTCAAACAAATAAAATGCACCACCTTTGCACCACATAAAAAGTGTTAACAAATATGTGTAAATTGCCAACAGTTTGCTATGGCCACAGCTCAAACAAATAAATGCAAATGCTGGCAATGTTAAACAAAAATATTTGCAAATACTAGATGAAGTCTCTCCTCCTAGAGCATGTCGAACGAGTTGCCTGCAAGCGAATCTCTTGTAATATTTGTGCATGAAAATATGAAATACAAATTTGATTTTTGGCCATGATTAGGCCGAGAGCCATTTATTTGCGATGTTGGATGACAATTTGTGATTTGCCATCAATTTTCCACAATTTTTCTGACTTGGATCTGTTGTGTGCTGAAAACATTGATTTAATTTTGTAACCAAGTTGCAGCAACAGCAACAACAAGTCTTCACCTTGTTGACCCGTGTCCAAAGTTTTAGTTCTGAGGTCCTGCTACGGCTGCTGCTCCTGCTCCTTCACCTGCTGCCGCTGCCGCTCCTGCTCCTCCACCTGCTGCTGCTGCTGCTGTTGTTGGTTGTCCGTGTGGCACAAGACAACTGCAGCAGGCTGCAGCTACTGAACGGCTATCTTAGTGTGGCCAGAGGCTGCTGCCGCTACTGTCCTTCGCTCTTTGAGTCTGTCTGGGTAATTTCATTATGAGTTTTATGACTTTTAATTAATTTTGAAAAGTGCACAATTTTACATCAGACTGCAGTTTATTCTTTCTCTCTCTCTCTCTCACACTTTTTGTTTGTTTGGCTAGCCGACACAGTCCAGCTGTCCGCCCGGAAGTGTGTCATAATTTCCGCATAAAACTTGACGTTGGCCAATTCATCTGCACTTCGAATGGAAAGTAGCCAACTCGGCTTGGCTCTGTAACGAGTGTCAACAACATTCAATTAATTTTCCTTACTTTTTGGCCAACTTTTTCGGTTTTCATTATTCAACAGCCCAAATGTATATTGGGTCTGCATTGAGAGAGAGAGAAAGAGAGAGAAGGTGGTTGTTGCTGCTCTGCAAAAATACAAAATAAAGTTTTTGTTGGTTTAAAATATGATTGCAACTGAACTTACAGCTATGATAAACTATCAACGTAAATTAACAGCAGAGTGAGGCGTTTGAATTCCAATCAACAGAGATTTACTCTCGTTACATCAACACAAAAGAAGCTTAACTGTTTACCTGTTTGAGGTGAGGCAGTAAACAAATTAGAACTTTGCTTTACATTGGCTTAATCTAATGAGAATTTCAGCTTACAGAATTATTTTCTTGAAGTAGGCCGTTTTCAGTAATAAATTTTCATTTGTCAGCTTTGTTGGCATTACAAATTGTTCAGTCGTAGATCAAAGGCTCACACAGAGAGAGTACATAACTACTGGAATATATTTTATTAATTGTGTGATTAGCTTGGAACAGTAAACGGCTTCAAGATGTCGGCAGAAGTGGAGGATATGCTGAAGCGTTTTCAGAACGTCAAGAACATTGTTGGCATTATTGTCTCAGACTACGATGGCATTCCGATTAAATCCACTTTGGAGAATGCACAATCCGTACATTTGGCTTGTCACATGCATTTGCTAACGGAGAAGGCACGTCAGGTGATACTGGATCTGGATGCGACCAATGAATTCGTATCTATGCGCATGCGTACAAGCTATTTCGAGATTATGCTAATGCCCTCCGAAAACTATTTCATAGTCGTTATTCAAAATCCCGGCGATTAGATGATGGGCTGATATTCATTATAAATTGTTATTGTGTTTATTTAATAATATTAAAAATGTTTCTCTGTGAGAGTAAAGTCGGAGAGAGAAAGAGAATACTCTACTGTACTTTTCACTCAATTTTCTTTTTCACCTATTGAAATGATTGTGTCGTAATCTTAATCAATATTATTATCACTGCTTAGCTTGAATTATGAGTGCTCATTAATTATCAATATTCATTGAATTAACTCGCGAATTAGCTTTTAATTAACACTGCTTTAATTTCTCATTCCCATACGACTCCTGCTGCTGCAGCTGCTGCTGCTGCTCCCTGTGTCATAAATAAAGATTCGTTGGCAGCTGTGGCATAAATTTACTTTTTTCAGCTCACAAGTTCATCCAAAACTGTCAAATAGAGGCAGCTATTATTCATTTTCATTAATTATTGTACAAGTCAAATGCATTATGCATGCCTTTATTTATGAAAGAGTTGGCCTGCATTCATATGAATATACATATTGCAGCAAAGCCAAGTTAAATCATATGAGCGAATGGCAAGAAGCAATGCTAACATTCATGCAGAGTGCAGAGTACAGAGGACTTCATATTTCTTAGCAACTAGCTTGAAAAATATGGATTATTTCAGATTCAGAGTAGAACTTTTCTAAAATAAATTAAATTTAGCCGAATGTGTTACGGAGAAGTGTTGAATGTGTTATTAAATTAAGTTTTGTTATATAAGAAATTTATTCAAAAAATATACCTTTAAAATTGCTATATAATAATTTCCCATCCTACGCACCTGCAGGATTCCTACAGTACTCAATGCAATTCAGTTATAAGCAAATTAATACAAAAGTCTGCCTGCCTTTGCAGCTATTAGCTCCATCGAGCGAAATCGTAGATTAAAGAATTGATATAAATGTAACCTATTAAAAAATATACAATATATACAAAAATAAATAAAATCGTAATATAAATGTGTGTAAAAAAACTATATATATAAAATAATTTGTAAGCTTTTGTTATCCATTTTTATGTAAAACTAGGTTAAGCTGTCATTAAAGGTAACAGTAGTGCTTACTTCATAAAATATTTCAATTAAAAAAAAAAATACATATGTGAAAAAAAAAAACAAGTTGAAAATGCAGTTTTAATTAATTTTTCAGCGCCTTGACGTTGGCTTAATGAAACCCAATGCAGAGAAAACTAAATAAATAAAAGTTTTAATAAACATTTGTATTCCTTAGCATTGTTAAGGCATATCTATATTCAGTGAGTAGTTGGAATTTATAAATATATATAATATAAACTAATTAAATATAATATAATATTTGATAATACTATTTCTGTTAACTCTAATCCATCATTTATAATTTTCGTCAAATTAAAAAAAAAAAAAAAGAATAATCTATGCCTGCGGCTCATATATGTAGATATAGTAGATTACATCCACTTAAATTCCTATAAATAAATAACGGTGCTTACGCTTCATACATTTATTTTATTTTATTTTTTTTTTGGCTCGGTTCATTTGTATGTCCTGGCTATTGCATTTGTGGGTGTGTGTGTGTGTGTGTGGATGAGTTAATACATTGAATAAAGGCAAGTTCTATTTGGTTGATGTAATTGCATTAACGAATTCGACGTAGTTGACCAAACCCTGATCGTTGACGCGATCGACCAAGAGTTCATTCATCTCATCTTTGGTTAGACGCTCGCCACACGAGGTGAGCACACGTGCAAGCCTGGCCGCTGGTATAAAGCCCGTATTCTGCTCATCGAAGAAACGCAAGCCGAGTATTAGCTGCTCGGCCATTGTGCCTGGCACACTGTGCTTAGCTGGTGTCCGAGTCGATGAGATGATGCTCGAATGGATCGATATGACCTCGTCGAAGGGCACACGTTCGATGTGGCCAGCACGCAGCTGTCGAACATGTTGTCGTATGCATCTCTCGCTGGGATTGGCGCCCAGCACTCGCAGGCACTCGCCCAACTGCGACAGCTCAATCCTGCCATCGCCGTTCTCGTCGAACTGCTGGAGTAGCTCTAGCATACGTTTGAGCTGAACTGGTGGCTCCTTGTTGGCCATCTCTGTTTGAGGTTGATCGTTTGCCCGTTCGATGAAGTTGGTTGACGTTACTGCGACTGGGTTCCTTTATGTGTGCAACTCTTGGATACGCATCTTCTGCTCAGTTGCTAGCAATGCAACTAAACAGACTAACTGGAGTCCACTTATGTGATTGGGGAAAACAAATTTACAAACAATTTTGACATGATGACAGCTAAACGAACCGATTGACATTAAAGCCTAACATGTATTTGCCGTGATTAAAACTATAGGCAATTCATCGCTCACTTAATCTTGAGGCGAGTAAGTCTGTGAGGCTTAGTTTAAAGCCACTAAGCTGTGGCCCAAATGTTCTGAATACCTTTGATCTCTGTGTCATGGCAATTCTGATGAATTAAAGCTGCAAAATCCATGGCAGCAAAATTTGTAGCTGTGAATTGTATTAAAATATAATTTTAATTGACATGAGACTAAGAAGTTTTTAGCATGCAAATTGTATATAATTGAAATTTGCGTAAGAGTATTTGGAAAATACATATTAATATAAAATATTAAAAAAAATCAAAGTTTGTTTTTTATGCATCGTCAGTTACTGTAAAATTTTTTGGACTGCTCCAAATACCAAGTTAGCCATGAAATAACTGTCAATGAAAATGTTAGCCTAAGCATTTTACTAACTAAATTCACAACATAAAGCAATGTAGTCAGCTCACAAGTCGATATTCGTTATGCAAAAGTTTTCGGTGGCAATATAAAATCGAGTAATAAAATAATAAAAATGACGCGCAAAACGAACTCTGAGCTCTTTTCGGTTAGTCCACGACATATGATCTTCTATGCACCATACAATCGTGTGCAGAAACGTTTGGTCACGCTATTGAATCCAACCGAGGAGCGTCTGCTCTTCAAGGTGCTGACGAACGCGCCCTGGCAATACAACGCCATACCGAACTGTGGCTACATCGAGGCGTACGACATCAGCGAGATCTGCGTCAGTCTGCACAACTTTGAGTTCGAAACGGCCAAGGAGTATGGCCATCGTGTTTGCATTCAGTGCATTCGAGCGCCACGATGTGAGCATTTGCATAACCAATCGATTCTGTGCGTGTTCAAGCAAATGCGTCGCTCCAAGATACACAGCGTGCGTGTGCCAGTCGAACTGAAACCCGATCCCATATGTATACCGCAGCATGAGCTGGAGTGTATTTTGCAAAATGATGTTCAGAAGTTGATATGGAATCTGCGTCCCATAGATACCGATTATATGGCACAGCTCAAGGCGGTGACTTTGCCGAAGAGCCGTCAGAAACGCCGTAGCTGGATGCGCATGCTACTTGCACCACTTGTCATAATATCATCTGGGCTGGCTGCTGGTGAGTTAAAAAATACAATAATACAATAATAAATTATATTATAATGAGAGTTATCTCTTCAATCAGCTTGACCAAAGGTCAAAGCATAAAGAGAATATATATTTTATTATTTATATTTGTAAAATCAAAAACTCTACACACTCTTCATCAACATATTTCTGTCATTTCAGCTTATATACATTGTAATCATTTCAAAGACCAACTATTCACAGCAGCAAAGCTGGATACTTGTGAAACTTAAACTTGCCAACAACAAAAAAAGAATATACATATATAATTAATTAAAAAAAAAAAGAAGATAATCAATGCCCAAAATATCTAACTAGCCCCAAAGAACGGCATTGCAAGTTTGCTTTTATTAACATTTGGATTTATATTTTGTTAAATTAAATTTTATCTACTTTAAATACATATACGATACAAGCAGAAGTTGAAAAGCAAAACCCTAAGCGTCATCAAGTCAAAAGCTGTGGCAAAGGGCAACTCTCTCTTAATTGGACACTCTCGTCGCTTCTAGTTAGTTTTGTTGGCACTGCATCATTGCAGCAAAACTAGCTAGCAGCGTCCACTTCATGAGCGCTTGTGCCGTGTTCCCATTCGTTTGCTGATTGATGACATCCCAGCGCTGCTGATTAGCCAACAACTGCAGCTGTTTGAATTGAGTGTTGGCCACAAAACAACTAACATGGCAACCACAGCCACAGCCATAGATACGACCGCAACCACGACCACAACCAGGACCACGACCAGGACCACGACCAGGACCAGGACCACTAACAGCCGCAATAACAATAGTGCACTACATTTAATGGCAAATTGCAGAAAAAAAACCAAAGCATTGAAAAAAAATGTTTAATTTACATTTTAGGAGTTGCAATTTCAAGAAATTCAAAAATTCAAGAGTCCGCTTACAAATTCCGCTAAATAACTTTGGTAAGTTCAATCCTTTAATTAGTCAAATTATCAAACAATATCAAAGTATCTGCCTCGGAACATGTAGCGAAATCTCTGCTTAAACATGCAACAGCTGCAATCATTAAATATGCCCACAGATTTCGCTCGCACAAGAAAATAACGCAATGGGAAGGCGAACGCGTCTAATCCATTTAACGATTAATGGCTAGCCACACAGCTAATGCGAATGTGAGCATATAAATAACTAATCAGGCTGTCATGTGAACACGGGCTAATGACATCGTTCTTATTTAAATCACACAGCTCAATCAGCTAAACGAATATATATATATACAGCTACATAGATATATGCGATATCCTGGCCAAAGAGCTCAGCAAGGGCAATTAGTCGCACATGGCGTATGCGTAATGTGTGTTTTATGTTCCGTGTGTGTCTCTCTCTCTCTCTCTTCCTCTCTCACTTACTCTCTCTCTCTCTGTATGGGTGTATTGGAAAGTTCGCGCTGTTCGGTGTTTATGAAACATTTCAACCTTTGAGCTCGTGCTCGTAGTTTCATCCATTTGCATCCCGTGCATCCGTATATTTCATCTTTTTTTTTTTTCGTTTGCAATACGCCGGATAGCTGCGAAAGCTACAGCTCGATAGCCTTGCACTGCTAACCCATTTGTATATCAATTTTCCTTTTCGCCATACTTCTGGCTGTCACCAATATCCTCGACTCGCACTAGCCACTGCTACCTTCGTCCTCCTGCCAGCAGTTGGTCAAGTAAATGATGTTTTCAGTCTTGTTTTTAATTTCCTGCTCAGTTGCTGCTGGACTGCATGCCCCAGCCAAAGGTGGGCAAATAGAATCTTTGACAGCTTCAAGCACAGCAGCCGTAAGCATTTATAACTCAGTGCACGCTCCATTCTCTCTTACCTTGTTATGCTCAAACGAGACTCGCTCGCTGCGTGGGTTTTGTAATTCCATTTGTTCCTTCTTTCCATCAACATTTTTAATGAGTTCTCACAGCGAATGTAAAAAGTCCAGACAGTTGTTGTTAGGCTAAAAAAATAAAAGAAAATTATAAAAAATGTATGCTTATGTAGAGATGAATTTGCTAGGCATAAGATAAAGCTGAGCACTTTTGGCGTAGGTTTATGTCTATGAGTGTCATAGAGAGAGAGAGAGAGAGGGAGAGAAGAGACTCACTAGAGAGCAAATTTCAAGCCAATTGAAAGCAACAAAAAATTGTTAAATAATTGATTATTCATATCAAGCAAAAGTTGAGATATATCCTTCAACAAATACTCTTTGGCATGTGTCTGTTGAAAGGATATATTTATGACTGATATGAATAACTAGCATTCATTCAGCAAATGGGTGAATAGAATAGACTTTTTTAATTAGAAATTCTAGATGCTTAATTGTCAGCAACTGTATTCAGAGCCAAAGTACAATTGCTCAGTATAAAAGCAGCCTTAAATCTGTCATTGAAGAGCTCTCTAAGCTTCAAGGAATATATATCTACAATAGTCATTCCTTGCTATGTATAAGGTTTTAGGCTAAAACTTTTTAAATACTCTTTACTTATTCAATAATTTCATTTTCCCACTCGGAGCAGAGCATCTCACAGTCTCTTATAATCATCTGCATTATTCCTACTTCATCTGTTGCAGATTTCAGTAATCAGATTTTGAAGAATTTTACGTTCCATTTGAAGTATTGTAGCCAACGATATACAAATGATTTTTTGTTGTTAATATTTATTATTATTGTTAATGGATTTTTGTGCAGCGTGAAACTTTGGCTAAATTAACAAACAACAAAAAGTTGTTAGCTGTTCAGCTTGCGCTTGGCAGTTGGGCTGAGCGCAACGAGAAACAGCAGCCGAAACAAACTGGAAACAAACTGTGCCAAATGCAAAAGCTAATGACATTTTAATTTATGTTGCACTGTGTGCGAAAAGTTGACCTAGAAAAAAAAGTACTCTTAGGAATAAATATATATATATATATTTATATATTTGTATGAACAAAGTGCGAAATACGCCTTACATTGTTTATTTTTAAAATTAATTTGCCTGTAAATATGAAAGATAAGCTTATTTAGTCATGGAAGTAGTCCGTACTGAGCGTTTGGTGTTATATGTATTAATTATATGTATACATTATTATATGTATACATCATTTATGTTCAAGCATCACCAGTTGACTTCAATAAGAATAGTTTTGATTGCTATAATCAATCAACATATAAGCAAAGCTTTGTGTTGGCTAAAAATTTAAATAAAAACAATAAAATAATAATATATATAAAATCACAAATATATCCAGTTTAAAGAAATTACTTCTCAATATCTATATAAATCTTTTAGATATTTAAAAATGCTTCAAATCTAAAACCTATAAAAAGATTTTTTCTACTTGCACTCTCAACAATAATTACATAAAAAATATATACAAATTAAAATTCATTTGTCAAAAAGAAATTCTGAAAATCTGGCTATCTGATAGATTTTTCAAATTTTGAATAAATGAAAAAAAAAAAAAAAAGTAAAATCAAAATCTAATTTTGAGTTTAGCTCGTATAGTTGTCATAGTAATATAGTATAGTAGAGTATATATGTTTTAGATAAATACAATAAATTTAATTAAAAGATTCATGATAAAAATCCAAATACTTTTAATGAAGTAGTTCAACATTTACAACAAATTTTAATATTGATCAATTTGTTTCAATATGTGCCTCTGTCCTACCTGCGCATGTTTGGATCATTGCTGTTGTCCCCTTCAGGTGAAAGTTCAATTTCTTGTTTTCTGGACCGTATTGCATGCGGTTGTAGGCCTAATAGCGCTATTCCTATATCCCATGCGTAAGTCATCAAATGTTGAATAATTTAATCAAATTAATTGATTTGTTTTCTTTTACTTTTGTTTTAGGCTTTCAACTGGCATTCAAATGGCCTTTGTTCATAATACTCCTGGTACACCTCCTTGCTGGAATCATGATGTTCATATCGCTCATATATGTATGTTACGTGACTTTTAAGTGTATTTATATATTTATATTTTACTCAATTTTCTCCTCCTCTTCCTTCTGATCAGCAAGAACGCCGTATATTCATTGTCGGCCTTATCAGTAGCTGCATAATGCCTGTGTTTTATGTATACCTCGTATATCTACCAAGTAAGTTGTGAATACCAATTATAAATTAGTTTTATATATATATATATTTCTTTCAATTTCAGTTGTTCAAATTATTTTTACCATTGCCGGCTGCAGATTTTATAAAATGGGCATGCACGATTGTCTTTAAGTGTAAAGTAAATTCCCAGCAAACAAAAATACACACATATATATATGTATATATTTTATTGTGCATAATGGAGAAAGTTCAGATTATATGAAAGTAAAGATATGGCAAATAACAATTCGCAGTAAACAGAATGGCCCAGTTAGCATGCATGTCCATTAGCCAGAATCTTAAAGCATTGCCAAAGCTAATGACATGATTGCCCCACACTCACACACTCACACACACACACACTTTGGGCTCAGTTGAGAAAGTTCATTAAGCTGATGTAAGTTAATTAAAACGCAAACGGACAAACTGACAGAATGATATAAGTGCCAAAGACACAGACAGGGCAGGGCGCAGGAGAGAGCCTTCAAAGAGGTTTTGCCTTGCACTGAGAGTGGGAACGTTTGGGGGCGGCTGCTGCATAATGACACTTTGCACCGCAAACAGACGATTCAATGTCCTGGCAGAGTCAAGTATGCCGTGCCTGCAACATGTGTCAATTGGCTTTTGAGCAGTCGCTGCTGCTGCACCTGCAGAGCCTGGCATCAACCCCATTTGACTTTCTAACCAATTTACTGTAGCACATCAATTGTCGGGCACTTAGAAGCCCGATCACCCACTCTCTAACCACAACAGCATCATCATCTTCAGCTGCTTTGGAATGGCAATGTGAGTCTGTGACGGATCAATAAGCAGCAGGCCACGCCCCACAATTTGAATAGTTTGTGAAGTAGCTAGATATTTGATTGAAAATCCTCTTTAATTGTTATGAAATGTTCAAGTTACCTTCACGGCTGCAACTAGTAACTTTTTCTTGAAGTATTAAGCAAAGCTTCTTATATATATTTTTTTCATGTACATCTTTTGCCTAGTTGACAGCATGAAATAAAATTCGTCATAATTAGTAATAAAAGACGAAGCCTGGAAAACTCTATTACTGCCTTCAAGGTATTTCTCGCACTCTTCTCCTTGCTTTTTATATATTTAGTGACAGAAAATTATGAAAACCTTTGGATGGCATATTGAAACAAAGCTTTTACAAAGTAACTTTTAGCCAAAGTTTTCTGTGCCGCACAGCTGGCAGCTTGCCACGCCCACTGCAACGCACCTTTAGTGTTGCCTCCGTTGCACAATTGTTGACTCTTGCATTAATTATAATTATTAAGTGCAGCAGCAGCAGCAACAGCAGCAGCAACAGCAGCTCGAGCCACACTCACACACTCTGAAGCCACAAATTTAATTTAGCTTTATTTTTGGTTGCCTAAAGCTTTGCTTTGTTGTTGCTGTTGTCGCTGCCACAATTTGGCGTGCCCCAAAGGCTGTTGCCAACATTTTATGCAGCTTGTGCTGCGCTTACATCGAAAGCCATAAAACAGGTAGCAAAAAGAAATTATATACGTATAAATGGGAAGGAAACTGTGATGCATTTGAGGCACAAGGAAATACCCTAAGTGAAGTGCTGTAGATAAATCAAATGTGTCAATTTATGTATTGTATATTTTATAAATTATATAATTCAATAAATATATATATTAAATAATCTTCTTTTACTCCATTAAAAAAGACTATCGCAGCTGATTATCGGCTCAGAAAATATTTGTATAAATTATCTTTAATTAATAAACAAAAAAAATATTTCTCGTGAGTATAGAAAATATCAACTTTCAACTCCCTAAATTTAATAAATCGCTTCAGTTACTTTTGACTATTAAATATACTATAAAAAGTATCTATAAATATTAAAAAAATACATATTTTGAGTTTCCTCTCATTAGCTTAATATCTTACCTTGTACCCATTTGAGTACTTTTTCTATTGAAAACTTGTTTAGCTATTAAATTTTGTTATCTATCAACGAATATGCCCAGTTTAAAATTATGTTGAACCAATTATAATAACAAGAAACACTGTGAAACGATGCGTTTACTAAAAATACAAACGCACAAAAACACACACACACAGATACACAGCTACACACTCAAGTTTTCATGCACACTCACACACCTCCACACACACACACATACAGTTGCTGCTTTTGTATGCGTGTGTTCCCGTTTCTTGTTCTGTATAATCGATGTTTCCATGCGCACTTTTTTCTGCCTTTAATTTGTATTTTCTTCGTTTGGTTTCATTAGCTGCCTTAAAGCTGTTTGAAAAAGAAATGTTTAATTAATTGGAAACAAAAAGTTTAAAATAGGCTATATATAATCTATATAATAATAATTTTGCATCTATGATTGTGAAGATTATGCATTCAGTTAAACTTGTAATTTAATATTGTATTAATATATATTGTCACATTTAAAATGTTATATAAAAATGTATAAAAGAATAAGCATTTTTTTCTTGAAGAAACTAAAAGAGTTTAATAGGAATACAATATTGTAAAGCGCATACAATTAGGGAGCTAGAACTGAGTTGTTTTAAAAATTAAGTTTTATTTATAAATAATTTAAAATTAAAATAATAAGTATATATATATAATAAAATAAAATAAAATAAAAATATATATTGAGTTTTATATATAAATAATATCTATATTATATACATATGTACATCTATTTTATTTTATTTTTTAATTTTAACTAATAGCCAGATTAAATTTTAATTAAATTAAAGAACTAAAAACTTCATGTATCTTAAAGATAAATTCAGCTGTAAGTTAAAGATTTTAGAAGTAGTTCGAGATGAGTCAGATTTTTACAGACGAGAACTCACGATTATTATTATTATATAAAGTATATATAAATGTTTGCCTATTTTGTGGAACTTGCTCTTAAAGCATTTTTTTGCTTTACTATATAGTTCCTGCGGCAAAAAATTAACTGAAAATATTTCTTTCATATTTGCGTTTGGTTCTGTTTGGGGGTTAAGCTGGCAATTGAATGAGCGTGTAAATTTATAGGTGCAAATGGCAGCAGACTTCTTTGCTGTAGGGTACAAATATTGACAAGCGATTGTTTTTTGTCTGAATGGTATTTTACAATGTTTAAGCAGAGTAAACGTATAAAAAGCTACATCAAATAAAATGCATAACAATTCACAGAACAAAAGTTGGGAATGAAAATACAAATTTACTTCTGCATAAAATATAAAAAAATTGCATATAAATTAATAGTATAATACAGTTAAATTTAACATGAATTAAACTAATAAACCAGCTGAAGGTTACAAGTAAAATTGTATAAAATGAGGAAATTCAAATCGTGCTGAGCTGGCGTCACAAATGTGCTAAAAGTGTGCTGCGTGTGTGTGTGTGTGTGTGTGTGTTGATATCTGCATAAACTAGAAAATAGTGAAAACAAATTAAAGCTTGACCGGAGCTCAAAGACAATATGTGGGTCATGTGATTAGAGGGCAGCCATAGAAATAGCCAGGGCGCTGTTCTCTGCAGAACTGCAAAAAAAAACCCAACAAATGCGGCTGGCGAGTTATTTAGAAAACCACAGAATGCAAAATGCCGAATGCAGAATGCAGAATGCTGAATGCACCACGTGTGCCACTTTGCACATTTACACATTAAAGCATATGCCAACAACAAGCCAAACAAGTCGATAACAAAAACCAAAATCGGTGTCAAAATGCTAAAGCCAAGAATTTTAAGTGCATTTCAAGGTTTCAGCTGTGCGCTCATTAAGCATACGCAATGTGGCACGACGAATGGAGTGAAGTGCGTTGTGTTGCCAACAGCCGTAATTCATCATTGTGGTTTATAATAAATATACATACATATCTGCAACTATTAAATATATTTAAATATTCTGATCCAATTATCAAATGGAGCAGAATTCTAAATACAAATTGCAAATTATTATATTTCATTTGATTAATAATCTAAATTGTACCAGAGACAGTTGCTGAATATTCGACTAGATATTTAGAATGTTTAAACGAAAATATATTCTATAATTGTTTAGAAAAATAGCAAAAAAAAAACTTTAAAATTAAAATGATATATACTTATGTTACTTAATATATAAAAATTTATATTTATTATTTATAAACTAGTTGGGAAAAATTTAATATATATTAAAACGGAAATACATTTTATAATTGTTTGTTAGAAAAAAAAAATTTAATATAAAAATGTTTTTAAATGTAATATTATTTAATATATACAAATATTTTTGTTAGATATACTACTTATATTATTTAATATATACAAATTTATTTCTTTTTAAATAAAATACATTTTTTGTTCACAAACTATTTAAAAAATTAAAACAAAACATCAAATCGGAAATACACTTTAATACTGGTAAAAAAATGAATAAATAAATAAATAATATATATAAAATTATATATCTAATATTATATTAAATATTAAAATTAAATATTATATATTAAAATTTATTACTGTTCAAAAAATAAATAAATTCATTAATGAATTATATAACTAGTATATATTTATTTATTTAATACATAAAATAATACAAATAAATTGATACATTTTTTGTAAAATTGTTATTATAAGAATTATACATATTAAACTCTACATTATAAATATATTAATTTTAAAGGTATTTCAATTATTATCACTTTGTGTGAATCCAAATTAAAATTCTCTACATATTCATAAGCCCCTCACACAATCCAGCCATAGCTCCACAGCAAAATATTCTAATCTATTTAGCAGTTAAATTGCAAACTGAATGCAAAACTAAAAGTTAAATTCACAAATAAATTTAAAAAAATATATATATAAAAAATACTTTACAGCCACAGAACATAAAATATGTGCCGCAATACTAATTGCGTGGCAAATGATATAATGCGCTTAATTATGTAATTCCTCTAAATGTTGCAATGTTTTCGCTGCGGTAAAATAAAACTAACATAAAACATTTGCATACCCAAACCAGACATACTCCAAATAAAAAGTTCAAAGCTGTACAAATTTGAAATAAAACTTTTTTGCATTTGATATTGAAATCTTTTACAATCAAATCAAAAAACTGATTTGACTATGCAGATTGATGAATGCGAGATTGAATACGAAACAGCCGGCAAATGCACTTGAGGCTTATGGCCCATCTGTCTAGCAGCCTCGCTGTCTGCCTGTCTCTGTCTGTTTGTCTGTTTGCCTGTCGACAGCTCGTCTGTCAATCAACTCGTTGTCAAGTGTGCTCTTGGCGGCAGTCTGCCATTGATGGCTTGACATGTGTACAGCGTGTCAACAAACCTGTAAATCAAATAATACAATCGAGAAACTGCTCGTCTATATGAATACATAGACTAAAGAATGAGCTATTACTGGCTGCATAAACACATAACTGTGACGGGTTAAAGTTAGAGCAATATACTACTTGTTATCATTATTATTATGATTTATATAGAATACTAGTATATTCCCTGAATTATCAAACTTGTTGATATTAGTTTGAACCATGAAATTATTTGCCTTTATTGAACAATTTTCATAAAATGTTTCATATGATTAATCAATGCTAACAATTCTTGTGCATTTGAATTCATGTTTTGTCTTGATTTTTGTAATTTCATTTTGTTGTTTTCCTTCGCTAGTTTTCGCAATTTTCTTCAACGTTTAGATTGAGCGTCGTCCCCATAGAGCATTATTTTCGCCAATATTCTCATTTATTTCAATCATGTTTGGATTGGTATTGTCGAAATTGTTGCCAAAGTTTGCAACCTAAGTTGGAAAAGTATTAATATATATCACTAATATAACAGTATAATAAAGAAAGCTAACAACAATTGCAATTTAAATACCTGATTGTGAGCATCAGTTTCGTTAAGATTTCCCTTAGCTGTTTCATCTATTTGGTAAGAAATTTTATATTGGTGAAAATAAATTTACAATTATATTAAATATTACCTGCAAATACTACAAATGGTGAGTTTTCCATATCCATAGTACTGTTTGAATAGTCACAGCCACCGATAAATCCATTGGGCTGCGGCAGTGGTCTATACATAGGTCTCTCCAGCAGGCGACGTCTCGGCGGGGCTTCCGGTTGCATATGGAAGTGCTGGCGACGCGGCATGCCCTCCTCATCGTACAGTTCCATATTCAGTGCCTGATTCTGACGCATATCCAATTGCACTTTCAAGCGTGCTTTATCAGCTTCACGCTTCTGCAGCTCTGCGAATGTTTCAAAAGACAAATGATGGTTATATAATGATACGATTAGATATGTTTTGGATGCAAACCTTGGCGCAATAGCTGAGTCTCACGCTCATAACGGATTAGCTCCAGTTGCTCCTCCAGCTTCTCCTCTTCCATCTTCAATTCGCGCTTAAGAGCTGCGCTCTTGGCTTTATAAAGCTCATGCAGCTCCTTCCAGCGGGAACCATAATCATGATCGAATGAATCTGGTTCAGCGAAACGTGGCCCAAAGCTGCGCTCCTTGTTGTACTGACTGTTCCTGGTCATGGACTTTTCGGGAAATCCATTTGTTTCATCTATCAACTCCTTGGGCTCTACGATGCATGGACGCAGTGCAGCAGTCAAGAAATAGCACTTCTCCTGGCACAAGCGCAAACAGATGTTGGCCGATGATTTCTTGGCAAACTCAACAGTGCCCTCGCCCATGTGATTGCCACGATCATCGACTGTAATGGTAGCACGCTCGACTGGCCCGAACACTTCGAATGCCTTGTAGAGCAACTCATTGGAGACAAAAGGTGACAGATTGCTGACACGCATCGATGTAGCACTTGGTGCGAAACGCACACGCAATGATCGTCCGCCTGTCGTTTTGCCATCCAAGCCGCGCTTCGCCTTCACGGCATTCATATGATAGTCGACCTTAACGAAGGAAAACTTCTTGTCGGGCCCAAAATAGATATCGCCCAGTTCACCAAAAGGCTCGAACAAAACACGCAAGGCCTTCTCACTTTGCAAATCAGGACACAAATTGCCCACATACAAACGATTGCGTCCCGAAAACTTAAACTCCACCTCATCATTGGGTGCATCTAGTTCCAGAGTTGGACCATTCAGGTTGTGCAGGCGTTGTGCTACTATAAACTCATCAGAACGCTGCATATGATTCTTATGGCATTTCGCTCCGCCTAAATAATGATTACCGTAACCGCCACCGTTACCGTTACCGCCAGCGTTACCGCCACCGCCACCGCCGTAACCACCACCTCCATACGAATAACGGCCGCTGTCAGCATCAACTCCGTAACCAACTCCGCCATTGCGCTGTCCACGGTAGTTATAACGTTGTTCGCCTTGATTAGCACCAACATTGCCAGCAACATGAGCACGATATGCTTTAGAATTGGCTTGAGGAGCTTTAGCCTCCTTTTGATTTTCAGGATAGTTATCGTCAATCACCACTATAGTCTCCTCCTTAGACTTCTGTGGGCAAATAAAAATAAATAAAATATTTTTTAAAAAATGAGATACTAAAAGCAAATATTAAAATATATATTGCTTGTCTAAGTCTTATATGTATAAAAAAAATAAAAATAAAATAAAAAATATATAGAACTGACTGCAAAAAAAAAATAGATAATAATAATAATTCGCTAATATATATAATTTCTTTTATACATATTTACATATATACATCAATATATCTATATATATATAAAGGACTTGCCTCGTTATTTTCCCAACGCTGCGGATTAGCTTCACGATTGCGAATTCTTGCCTTCTTTGGGGCAGAGTCCCGGCTGTCGACTTCGACGTGATTATCGTCGGCATTGCGCTTGGCGTTATTATTAGCCTGATTCGATTCCAATTCTATGGTATTTTCCATTTTTAGAATAAAGAAAAAAACAAAAATCACAGAAAATTAAATTAATTTGCACTAATCAGAACTGCTCAAGTGATTGAAGAGATTCGACTGACTATTTTTGATGCCAGCTACTTTGGCCAGTTTTTGCATCGCCTACTCTTTTAAATATATTTGTTTGAACAAAATTTTCATTTTAATGGTTGTCATATTTGCCATATTTAAGCAAATGTCGATACAAAATATCGATCATATTTAGGTAAGCTTACGATTGACTTAAGGTGCGATACTTAAGGTGCGCTTGACGTCACAATTTTATGAAACGTTGATATATATCTAATATAAAAACTTTTAATCTTGTGCTAAAATTTCTATGAATTTAGATGCATCATAAAACTAAGTTTCACATGATTTTTAAAATTATACAAAATTAAATAAAACAAAATAAATTTAAAAAGCTGATGCTAAATACCAAAGTTAAGTAAACATTCGAATTATTATACATTAAATAAATGAATTAATAATACAAAATAACTATTATTATTATTATAAGTTCAAATTCAATCAAATAATAAGCATAAAAATATTGTAAATATTATTAATATAAATATTAATATTGTAGAAATTGATGAGAAAACAGCCAAGTGTTTGGTCTTTAAATGCATATACATTAAGAGAATGCTTATTTATGTTTAATTCTATTTATAAAATTACGCATCAGTCCTCACTCTGATACTACAGTGGCTCACAGCTGTGACATAGAAAAAGCCAGTTTTTTCAGTTTTCGTTAGTTTTAAGTGTTATTTTATTAGAATAGAAAAACAATGAAGTGCCTTAATAAATAATGAATACCTAATAAATAATACCTCATTTAAATTTTTTGGATATTTTTACTGGTTTAGCGGGAATACGTCTTCAAAGTTTTACTATACCGCTGCACGAAATAAGCTGTGAGCCACTGTACAAATTATACCAATGTCTCAAAAGTGTGCTCGAAAATCTCTCATTCAGCATTGATAGACGAAAATTAGATGAAGCCATTTCTTGCCAATGCTGTCACAATTGCACGAATTCTTTCAAGGGAAACTCTTAACTATACGACCTATCATACTGTCAACTTTCGCTTCAATCAATTTGAGCAAGTAAATGAGCATTTGACAGGAGCAAGTCACAAAGTGAGCAATTACTTTAAAGTCAAACAGTTGCTGAACGAAATATTAATTGTAAATCGTTTTTTTTTTTGGGAATTGTTGTTAGTGACAGTCTACTAGAGAATTGAAAATTGTGTTTTGAACGAATAACAATTCGTTATTTTAATATTTTTTAATTTTTGGAAAGCATGTCTTGGAAACAACCATATAAACAACTGCTAAATTTGGTTTGTAAAATGTCACCGAATGGCAGAACTTGTGAGAATTATTTGAGAAAGGAGCATCCGGAGTGTTTTTCGGATCCATCTGTATATCATGTGCTACGCGACTTGCCAATGAAGGCAATGAAGTTTTTGTTCTCTAACCATCAGCTACATTGTGAACAGCAATCGACTGCATGCCCATATAAGCGACAACAATGCCAACATCAGTCGGGCTGCGGCTCGTTGAATTGCTACGATCAAGATTACCCCGTATTGAGTGGTATCTTTAAGGGTCTTATCCTACTGGCAATCAGCATTGCTATATTATATGCTATACTTAAGGCGGTTGCCCAAAGACGCGGTCCGACTCAGTAAACAGATTCCCATACAGGTTCAATTCATGAGGGAAAAAACGATAGAACATGATGCAAATTATATATATATATACAAATAAATATATATACAGGACATTCGTCATATACTTACAAGTTAACTGTGAGTATTACTCACTAATTATATATGCATATATTTAATAATAATTGTAATTTAATACAGGTGCAACAACAATCCACCGGACAACACATTAGGCAATGCCAAATATTAGGCTTGTACGCAATGCAATAACAACTTTTTCGGACTTTAGCTATGGCTATTATAATACCATATCTATAACAATTGGTTGTTAAAGCGATTATAAGCTTTCATTTGGTTTATTGTTCCGGTTAAATTGTACAAATAATCAATAAACTATTCAAAAATTCAAACCTTTTACTGTAAATGCTTTTTGTATTATGGAAATTTGTTGTAGGGCGAACAAATGTTTATCGAGCGAGATTTTTCTACGAGTTTCTTGAGTTTATATATTACTAAGAAGAGATCTGACATTTGTTACGATTAGGTAAAGATTACATAAAAGCTGGAAACTCTTTCCGTATCTGTATTAAAGCAAATTGTAAAAGCTTCATGTATTTTGACTAGATACAATCAATCACTTGGAGCTTATCTTCTCATTTTGAGTTAAAGATCTACACATTGTCTACCACAAGGCTATAAAGCCTTGTTCTATCAGTATCTGTAGGATATTAACATATCTGCCACTTACCGTTTAAATGGAGTTATTTTGCAATGAATATCATTTGATGTGAAGCAGAAAATAAGTAACTGGTTAAATATTATATTAATAATTATATTAAATAAATAAACAATATTTATTTCTTAGATAAACGAATAATAATAATATAATAATAATAACATTATTATTAAAAGAAGATTAACAAACCTTAGCTAAAATATCTATTCAAAGTACCTTTAGCTTTCTGTAGCTCTCTCTCTCTACCCAACTACCTCGCATACAGCTTGCAGTCTAGGGTATACCGAGACTTAGTTACATTTGCCTCATTATGTTGCATATAGGCCAGGCCGACAATATTTTAATTTGGCCAAAGCTCGGCACAGCCAGCGGCCATTCAGTTACTGCAACGTCTGCTGCTGCTGCTGTTGCTGCTGCTGTTGCTGTTCCTGTTAGTGCTATGTGTCCTTGCTCTGTCTGTTGTCTGTTAACCGCAATAATTTATGCCTTTGAGCCGTGTTTGAGTCAAAGCTTTTGTGTGTGTGTGTATGTGTGAGTGTATGAACATAATTTTGCCTATTAAAGCAAAACACTAACAACGCTTATCATTACAAACATCGCCATGGCAGGACGGGCAGGCGGACGGGCAGGCGGACGGGCAGGCAGGCCACAACAACAATCAGCTACGCTGCGCTACGATGCGCATCCTTTCGTCGACGCCATTTTGTTTAGTTAATGCTGTGTGCGTGTGTGTGTGTGTGTGTGTGTGTGTGTGTGTGTGTGTCTTCGCCTCGCACTTCCTAATGCAAAAAAGCGACTTTTCAGCACAAAATTTTTAGCAAAATTAAAATATTTATGTTGCCGACGTGCTTAATGCCTCGCGCTGCTGCTGCTGCTGCTGCTGCTGCTGTTGATGCTGTCGCCGCTCCGGATACTCTAGCAACTACACCCACGGATGTGGCTATGTGTGTGTGAGTGTGTGTGTGTGGATTGTTATGCGTACATTGCATGTCTCTGTATGAACCTAAGCATACCCTTCCTTGCATTTGACTTAAGCAAGAATTTGTTGTTTATCTATTGAGAATTAGTTAAATTTTACATATTAAATGCATTTCATTTTAAATTTAATAATATGAAATATAAGACAAATAATAAATTGAATAATATTAAAAAGCTCTAATTCATAAAAGTCCTATCGCAACTACACTTTAAACCTTGACTTGCAGTTGGTTCTTTAAGAAGCAAGACTTTGCCTGAAATGCAACTTTTCATTCATATGTTACTTAGCTGTAGAGTAAGAGTATTAGCAATTCGCTATTAAGACAGTTGCTTGTTTATTTTAATGCAGCCGTTAAACAAAAGGCAATGTTTTTGCTGAGAGTCCGCAGCTTTGCTGTGCCTCTCCCTCACACTCTCTCTCTCACTCTCTGGCGTCTCCCCAAAGGCAACATCATGGCATGCTGCCACTTACCATTTGCACTTTAGCAGCATCATTTTGCTGCATATACATAGACATGGATGGGGCAGCTATGCAGCAGCTATGCCAAGCGAAATTGCAACTTCTCCATTTATATGAAAAACAATATATTTAAGCATCAATTGTGGCATGTGGAGCATGCCTTATGGACACACTTCAGGCCAGCGAAAAATTACCCTAGCCGAACGTAAATTAAATGTTTGGCTGTTTTGTATTTCGCTTTTTTACAAATTAATTATGTTAAGCTTCGGCTAATGCATATTTTTATTATACAAATAAATTAAATTTTTTAAAGTGTCATTAGGCCCGCAGCAGGAAGCCACAAAAACGAAGCGAACTGGGGGAGAAAAAAATGAAAAAGGAAGCGAGGATCCTGCAAAAGGGAAGCAAAAGTAAATTAAGCACAATTCCTCGGGCATAACTTGGGCGCAAGGTCTCTCTTTCACTTATTCTCTCTGCCTCTCTCTCTCTCTCGCCCTCTGTCTTTTGCAATTTTTTGTTTGGTTTTGCGTTTCAACGTCTGTTTTTTTAACGCTTAAATTTATGGCTATTTTGGGACACACCGCAGCTTCTGGCCCAAGATTTGAGCTCTGCCCGGGGACTAACCGCTCTGCTCTGCTCTGCTCTGCTCTGCTCTGCGCTACGAACTCTGCCCTGGGGCTTTAAGTTTAAATGAATGTTTTTAATTTTTATTTGACTCATTGAGAATTTACAAAACACACAAATAAAATAAAGCGTAAGCTTAAGCGACTGAGCAATACTCTGTAAATAGTTTGAATCATTTTTTGAAGATTTTTATCTAATAGAAATTTGATAATATTTAATGTATCTCACTCGAACTAAAGTTCTTGCTGATATTTAATTTATTTTTCAATTAGCAGATTTCTCTTAATGTTTCACGAATGCATATACTATTTTTCATAGAGCAGAAATATTTCTTTTATAATAAAAATGCATATTTCCATTGAGAATATTTTCAATTGTAATCTTCTCTTGAATATTGTTTTTATACATATATTTTTATATATATATATTCAATTTTTCATTTTACGTTTTTTATGAAACTTTTAAGAATTCATATAATATTATTCATTTTATTTAATTAAAAATGAATATTTTCATTGCAAATATTTCCAATTGTAATCTTCTCTCGAATATTATTGATATTTGCATACATTTCTTTTCCTTACTATATTTTATTTTAAATTTTTTTTTTTCGCTTCTCTCCATAAGAATGCATATACTCTTATTTGTAGAATAAAAATATATGTATTTTAATTAAAATTTTATATTTTCATTGAAAATATTTGCAATTGTAAAGCTCTCGTGAATATTGTTGAATGAAAACATTGCTTTCATACATTTCTTTTCCTCTCGTCGAGTGCTCCAATCAAGCACATTTTATTGATGCCATTTACAACAGCAACGAAACGAAGTCAAAAAATGATAAATAAATTTTCTGTTTTGCGCACTGACCACTGGCTTCAGTTGCTTCAGTTGCTTATCAGTATCGTTTAGTAACTCTTTTATGGCTCTTGGCAATTTCACACTCGGATGCATTTAATTTCATATATATATTTTTTTTTTCTTTCCTTCCCGTATCTATGACAGACGGCAAATAAGTTGCGCATACGCCATGTATGGCTGTCAGTTGGAAGTGGAAAAGAAAACTGACAAGTAAAATTCAATTCGATGACAAATGAACTGTAAAGCAGATGTCCAGTTGCCTGTCCATATGTGGTGCACTCCAAGCACTTCAAAGTGCAGAGCGGAATAACAAAAAAAATACATATATACATATATATGTATATGGAAAAATGAAGAAGAGCGCAGAAATAACGGAAATTAAGCAAAAAGCCAATAGATGACTTCTATCAAGCGGAAATAGTTGAAATATTCAATAGGAAATTTGCCAAAATCTAGAGAAAAAGAAAAAAGCCGTAAAAGGAAAAACGTTCACAGCAATGCCAAAGTGACCGGTGAGCTGATATAGTATATACGCTTTTGTTTTATTTGTATGGACCACACGATGCAACTCAAATTTAAACAACTAAAAGCATGTCTTCCTCAACACGCGCACACACATGCAGACAGACAGACAGATGGACAGACAGAGAGACAGATAGATAGAGAGACGCGCGGACAGATTTACAATGCAAGTGCTGCAAAAATGTCCAAAAACTAAACCGTTGCAAGCGCAGCAACAAAAATCGAACACAACAACAACAAAAAAATAGCCCAAAGCCCGTTCTATGCTATGCCAAGAATGATGGAGAGTGTTTCGTGTCGGTGTGGCTGCAACCGCATTTCGCACAAATATTGACACATGTGTGGACACGTGATGGGTGGTGAGTGGGGATGTTGCAAAACCAAAACCAAAACCAAAACCAAACCAAACCCAAACGCTGCGGCCATTAGATGATTTATAGGTCAGTTCGCGGCCCTCAGTCGCTGTCACAATTCCGCCCCACAAACAAAACAAAAGCGAAATTGAAAACGAAATCGAACAACAGCTCCATCGATTGACAGACGTGCTAGCTAATCCGCTGTGCTCCCCCCACCCCCCAATCCACCAATCTCTAGGAACCAAAACGTCGACGGCTAGCATAGCAACAATAGCATTTCGTACTGTTTGGCAATCGAAACCAACAATTTTACGGCGAATTCTGAAATGATCACGAATTGCACTAATTAAAAAATACTCCAGAATTGGGTCTTGCATGTTGCAATAGAAAAATACATATTCATATAAAATTATTTCATTGTATTTCATTTAATTATATATTTTTTAAAAAGGTATTAGAAATAATTGGCTTAAATTTTAATCACTACCAATTTGATTTATTTTTTATGAATTTTATAAAGCATCTTACCATATTAGTATTATTGTTGAGCTTCTGAGATTTCATTAACTGAAACTTACTTTAAGGCACATTTTTTGTCTATTTAGTTTCACAAAGGCTATGCTAATCAACTACTACAAGCGTGTATTACAGTTATCTTGCTGTTCGCCACTATGCAGGTACGCATGTATGTATATATGAATATTTGTAGACAAAATGCAGAGCTCTGCAGCCGCCCTATTCGAGCGTTGATCTAATACTAATAAACTCTCACCACGAACAAGATCAAGCCGATGCGCTGAGCGAACGAAGTAGCATGTGCAAAGGAGAGAGAAACCACACGAATGCGCGCTTTCTCTTTACATATAAACAGGTACACACATATATAAATCCGTCATGCTTATTGCTGCTCTTAAACTGCTCAAAAAAAAGGGTAGTGTCCCACGTACTTATTGCGTGCATCTTAGTATTCGATATAGAACAAAGTCAAAGAGTAACATCAAGCCTAGCAGCAGCTAAGAGAGGTAAAGTAACTTATCAAATAAGAAACCAAAGACTGAGAGCAAACCACTAGGCAGAGTAAATTAAAGTAAGCGAATAAAGTAAACGGCAGAATCAGCAGAGCAACGGTAAAAACAGACGACTCTCGTGCTGAGTCAAAATCAACGGCAATATTTAGCTACTCTGCAGCATTGCCGTCATCGACGCGAATTATTTCTCTTCGTTTCTCAAGTTTAGGCTCAAATGCATTTTTTAGTAGCTCATTGTAAACATAAAAATGTTAGTTAATTTTTTGTTTTCAAATTTAAATATTTAAAGGTTTTTGTTCACAATGAAATATAGAAAACAGTTTTTATTATTTACACTACTTTTTTTTTTAATTAATTACCAATTAGCAAAGCTGAAATCTTAAACAAATGTAATTATACAGAATATTTATGCATTATTATTTTTAATAATAATTATAAAATACGACTATATTATTATAACTAATTTGAGCCACAAATCTGATATATGTATATTAAATATATTCAATTTAATTCATGTATATTAATTATATTCAATTTAATTATAATTTAATATTATATTGTTGCAGTCCATACCAAAACACACAAAACCAATTTTCTATGTGCGCACAACTAACCCAATTGGGTCGCCGCTGGGGCACTAGCACGGACCTGTTGGCTCTGAATATAAATTCTAATTTATAGCAAACTGGCAAAATGCGAAAAATAAAAATAGAAAGCACAATTGAAATTAGAAATGTGTGTTGATTGGGGAAAATTTGTGACATTTGCTGCGCAGAGCAACGAACCCACCAGCTGACCCACCCACCAGTCGTCCATCGAACTCGTTCTCTCTGCCTCTGCCTCAATAAGAGTTGGCGTTAGCTGAATGCATATGTATATAGTATTGTGTAACTGAATGTCCTGCATGTCCTGTATGTCCTTGTATCACACACAAGCTAAGCTCCCGTTACTCATAGCTGGGGACGGGCGTGTATGAATATTCGTGTTTCACCTGCTCGTTTATTTGCTTGCATTACAATTACCAAAGGAGCAAAGGACCCAAGCGCCACATACACGTACGCAATTTGTTTGAACAGCATCTGGCCAAGAACACGACGAGTGCTGAAGTGGGAGTGAGGGCAGAGCTGGCCAGAGCTGGGCTCTTGGGTGGGCCAGGTGCGAAGGGTTGGACATCAACTGTAGCTGTTAGTTTGTCCTGTTACACAAACAAATTAATTTCGGACCAGACACTCCAAATGTTTGGCAAAATTTTGCCAAATGCTCCTAATTGAAATTTGTGTGCAGGTGCTGCGAATGCCAGAGTGCCCCGAGTGCCACGAGTGGGGGGAACGCACGCACAGGTAGCTGTTGTTGTTGTTAAATCATTAAACATTAGCACGAGTAGGTCAAATTATGCAAACAATAATTATAGCATTGATGCATTGTAACAAAACACTCTCGCTGTTTACAAATAATTATGCAAATAGCAGTGAAACATTTTGCCACCAAAATAAAAATAAGCGAAGCATGAAATTTGCAACTAATTGAAGAGTATCTAATGGCAAAAAGCTCAACTAAATTAAAGGTATTTGAATGTGGGAAATATATATATATATATATATATATATATATATATATATATATATATATGCATTAGTTAGTTTTAAATACAAAATGAGATGATTAAAATGCATATGAAATGATTTTTTTTTATTGTGGTATTGCAATTGATTAGATAATTGCTGAGAGCTGCTTAGTGTTTGGGGTAAAATGTGAGAGATAAAAGGCAAAAGAGATTGATTTAAAAATTATTTATAATTTAAAGTAAGTTCTACTTTACTTAATATATAGAGTAGTTGGGGAATTAACATTTTATATTTATTTACTTATTTAAAAAAAAATTTTTTTTTATGATTTTCTATAAATGTTTCTACTTGGAAATAAGTATATTAGCAATAAGGTATTTATTTTATTATATTTTTAAATTCAAGCCAAGCAATTTAAATAAAAACAAATAGTTACCCAAGCATAAAAAACGAAAAAAAAAATTTTTTTAAGGAAAAAAACATAAACTTAAAAAAAAAATCATTTAATGCAATTCCCTATAATTTCACCTGATGGAAAAATACTTCACGCCTGAACAAAGTCTTTACTTTGACTGCAAATTCTTCTTTGGCATAAATGAAATATGAACTCAGCAGAGTCTATAACGACTCGCTTTATGCTCAATAGTTAGAGGAATGTTGCTCAAGTAACTCTAGCCTAATTGAGCGCAGAAAAGGCAGAATAGAGTGACATAAACGACATGAGAGAGTATCCTTTTTTTTTTTTTTTTGTAGAGCTACATTTGCTTTGCCAGGCTGAGGCAGCTGTTGCAGTTATTCAGGAGAAGAATCCTTCTATGTGCTGTGTTCATATTTCATTTTATTTATTTGCCAGCGGAAGTTTTGAAGCGATGCGCATACAGGATATTAAAAGGACACGTAGTCATGCATGTAAAGTGCCAACGGTAGCGCCACCTAGCGGCCGCCACATGCGCTAACTGTCGCCACGAACATGTGCCGCAATTTGTTTTTATTTTTTTTTATTTTGTTCGCTTCTTCTTGTTCTTCTTTTGCTTTTCACTCGTTTAAGGTGAGGGCATTGCTCTCTCTCTCTCTCTCTTGAAAAAAAATGAACCAACTGCAGACAAGTTTTATGTTTTTTATATGATTTCTTTTTTAGTTCTTGAAAAAGTCGTTTCAACAAAATTTTAATTAAAGCTCTTAATGCATTTTTAAATGCCTGTCCAGCCGAGAGTTGTCCGGCGAGCACAGTCGGCCCGCAGTCTTGGCACACGCAATTTCAAAGGACCACAAACAAAACTAGAATAATTTAAATATGCGCGAACTGCCGCAAAGGTTTGCTAAAAAAAAAGAAATTATGAAAGGGCCAACCACATATTAGTTTTTCAGCATTTTTTGTTCTCGCTGTGTTATGCAAAGAAAAAGGCCAGCTAAAATTATGAGCTAAGCGTTAAAGAAACGCCAAGCAGCCGCAAGGGCACCGTAGCTTGACCACAAAATTGTGGTCAGTCGTTGGCCGAAAGACCCAGCTGATGTCCTGGCCGGGCACTGCCTGTCTCTTATCCTTGGTTCAGCTCACAGCACATTGTGCTAATGGCATTTAAACTATTTTGATCTTTGGCCTTTGGTTTTTGTGCTCCGCTCTCTTATTTAACGCGCATTCTTTTTCTGTACCCTCCATTCATTTGCTGCCGTGCATGCATTCACTTTTGCATTTCCCACAAATGAAATTCACATTAAGATAATTTTTT